>JAKUCM010007651.1:0-17371 GCA_023374145.1 Lepidium sativum | reverse complement strand
AGCAAAAAATAGCCACAGTTTTGTGTAAAATGTTTTTGATATTTTTCCCGCAAATTATTTTGTTTTACTCATAATTTTCTTTCAACAATTTATAAGATTTAATAAGATATCTCGATAAACCTTATAAATAATATTTCTATAAGTTATCTTAGTAAACTTTTAAAAAAATCATTTATAAATTGTCTTATTAAATTTTATAAATAAACTATTGTGATACCTAAACCTAAAAATACTAACTTTGATCATTTTTTAAGTTTAGGTATCCAATGGAATTTAGTTTTATAGTTCATTTATATGATTTAATAAGATAACTCATAAATCCTAATAAATAGTTTATTTATTAAGATTAATAAAATAATTTATAAATCTGAATAAACATTCTATTTACTAAGGTTTTCTTATTAAATTTCATAAAATTTTGGAATTAAAAATTTTGCAGGAAAATGTTGAGATGAAAAAAAATGGCAGAAAATCTTTTGGTATTATCTTTTTTTGTCAACAATTAGATCGATAAGGTTTTATCTATAGTCTATAAATACTCCATTTACAGCATAGTAAGATTTAACTTATCATATAATGTTAAACTAAATCAGGGGCTAGCCAACTGAATCACATATTTCTTAATATTATAATATTATTTTTAACAACCATCAATGTTAAATGTTACTTAAAAATACAAAACCTATCGAAATGGAACATTCCTAACCTCTAATCCAATAATCCCACGTTGTCCACCAATTTCTCTACTTCACACATCTTGAAATAAAAGGATATTACACTTTGGGCATTCACGTTCATAATTATGTGTTGATACAAACCGATCTGATGTTGCCAAACTTTCCAAGCCATATAACCTTCACCAGATCCTCTCTTAATATTATTTCATTCTTTTAACATGGTAGACAACAACATGCTCGTGGCTAGTTATATTTAGGCTACATTTTGAAAATAAACTAATTAGGCTACATTTTCTAAACATTTGAACTGAAGAGACAGAAAACAAACGCGTATGTGTTTCATCGTTATTCAATTATTCACATACACACAGTACTTCACCATTATTTAAATACACACAATACACATAGATTTATACAGAGGTAGTGAACATTCTAGATTAATGTAAGTAAGGTAACTTCTACAATTGAAAGATATTTTATTTAGCAAATAAATGATATTGCATAATCAACTCCTTAACACACACTCATCTTGTTTCGAAGGTCCAAGAAACGTGCTCTGGGTAGTGGTTTTGTGATACCATCAACTAGCTGATCGTGTGAAATAACTACTAGACGTGTAGAGATTGTACCCAATTTGTTAAGGATAAAAGCTGTGAATCTTGGCTTGCACAAAACAAAAAAAAACTGAGGGACTTGAATTATAAACTTTGTCGAATGGAGTGTGTTATCTCTTGGAAGTCTCCAGTTTCAGGTTGGCTAAAGTTAAATACCGGTGGAGCTTTAAGAGGAAGTACCAATCTTGCATAGGCTGGTGGTGTATTAAGAGATGAATACAGTCAATGGTGTGATGGGTTTGTAGTGAGTTTAGGTTCTTGTTCGACCCCTTTGGATGAGCTTTGGGGTGTCTACTACAGACTCGTGATGGCTTGGGATCAACAAGCTTCCAATGTAGACGTCGAGGTTTACTCGGATATAGTGGCATGTTTTCTCACCTTAGGGATTAGTGATTTCCACCCCTTCTCGTTCGTAGTAGATTGTGTTATTCCTTTTTGGAGAGGCATTGGAGTGTCCAAATTACACATGTGTATAGAGAGGCGAACCGTTTAGTAGACAGCTTAGCTAACTATAGTTTTGATTTATCTTTAGGTTATCACTATTTCATGTTGTCTCTCCGGACTTGTTTCCTCTATTAGATGTTGATAGGAATGGTGTTTCGAGTTTACAAATGATTTGTAGATGTTGATTTTTCTGGATTTATTTGAATAAGCTTTGGGGAGGGCTTTCTCCCCGTTCTCCGACCAAAAAAAAACTAGCTGATCATGTGTATTGATGTGTGAGACATAGAGGATGCCATTGTGAACTTGACCCATTATAAAGTGGTAGTCGAGAGAAACTCGTTTCATGCAGGAGTGGAAGACATGATTGGCTCATATAAATGTTGCTCCGACATTATCACAATAGATAACATGAACAATTGGGATCTTGAGGTGAAGTTCAATCATAATATTTGCAGACAATGATGCTCATCACTTGCACTAGCAATAACTTTTGCTCGACTTCCATTGAAAACCGAGCAACTCTATTTTGTTTCTTTGTTGACCACGATACCAATGTGTGATTCAGGCAGACAATATACTCATTTGCGGAGACGTAATCACTAGTCTCACCTATCCAATCACATCATAGTAAATGTGTGAGGACATACTATTCTATGCTAAAAATTACCATGGGAAGTTGTGTCATTAAGATACCGTAGAAAATGTTTGTCGACTTGGCAGTGATCACTATGTTTTATGCTTGAATTGAGAGAGAAAATTTACAGCATATGATATGTCAGGTCGAGTGACTGTTATGTAACAAAGACTTTCAATGAGGTGACGATAGTCTGTAGGGTCACTAAGAGGGTCAGTGGAACCAACTGTGAGTTTGGAATGTGTTGTCATAGGTGTGGTTATGAGTTTGGGCTATGTAATGTTATGTTTGTGAACTAAATCAGAGATACACTTCCTT
Source organism: Lepidium sativum (assembly GCA_023374145.1). Taxonomy (NCBI): domain Eukaryota; kingdom Viridiplantae; phylum Streptophyta; class Magnoliopsida; order Brassicales; family Brassicaceae; genus Lepidium; species Lepidium sativum. The sequence goes on along the minus strand of JAKUCM010007651.1, from coordinate 14,684 downwards.
TAACACACATGTAGTCCGTCTTTTGTTCAGTGTGCCTCAAGACCAAGAAAATAATTGAGATCCTCTGGGTCTTTGATGGAAAAATGTGTGTCAAGATAGAGAGGATGTATTGAATATCTAATGAGCTACTGCTTGTGATAAGTTCTCAACTGACACATATAGTTAGGATGATGACGATGAACAAAGCTTAGTGAGTGTTCCATGTAAATTTTTTCGCTTAGTGACCCTTGCAAGAAAGAATTGTTGGTGTCTAGTTGTAGAAATAGCCATGAACGAGAGACAACAACATCCATAACAATTTGAATTGTTGTGGATTTTATCACATGGTTGAATTTTTCTGTTTACTTTCGCCCAAGTTGTTGACTGGAGCTCTTAGCAGTGAGACGTGATTTGCACATTCGAAGCTAATTATTGGGTAAAACTTTGTTCTTGAACACCCATCTACCCCCAATGATTTTTTGATTAGACGGCTATAGGATAAGGTAAAACATTCAATTGTGGGAAAATACATCTCATCAGACAAAGCGGTGTGCTTATTATGTTATAGTAATCGATAATGTTATTGAGTATCTGAATAGAGGTTATATACGGAGTACATGATCTTTGTACAAGGAAAGTAGATATTTACACATCAATGCAAACGGTTATATTCATTTGTCTATTAAATCATCTTAAGATGGACGTCGAGTGGAAAGTCCAATCTTGAAACAGAGATTTTGAAATCATGTGCATTCAAGAGGTTTGGTTAATGCATCAACTAGTTGATCTGCTGATGAGAAGTATGTAACAAGCAGCTGGCCACTCTGCAAAATTGACGAACAAAATAGAAGTCCAAAGCGATATGTTTCATTCTAGAGTGAAATACCGGGTTTGCTGTCAAGTATGATGCACCAAGATTATCACAATAGATGACAGGTTCTGATGTGAGTGTAATACCAAGTTCGGATAGTAAGGAGGATATCCAACATAATTCAGCGGTTGCAGAGGAAACTGCACGGTATTCCACTTCAGTTGACGGTCGAGCGACTCCAGTTTGCTTATTTGAAGCCTAAACGAAGGGATGGCTTCCAAGATAAAAAAAATGTAGGCACTAGTTGAGGTGTAGTCGTCTTTATTTCCCGCCCAATCTGCATCCATAAAGGCATGGAGGTTCTGTGTATTCGAGGTACGAAGGTGAATGTCATGAAACTTTGTGTAAGAGAAGTAAGAGAGTACACTTTTTAATGTGGACCAATGTTCTATAGTGGGTTGGTGCATGAATTGGGAGAGTTTATTCACCGGGAAGGAGATGTCTGGTTGTGTAAGGGATAAATATTGAAGGCTCCCGACAATGATGCAAAATTTTGTAGCATCATCAAGTGCATTGCCCGAGTGAAGAGTGAGAGAGGAGTTAGCATCCATTGGTGTTGAAATTGGCTTTGCATCGCTCATCTTGGCCTTGTGTAGTAAACCTACAATGTAATGATGTTATGTTAGTAGAATACCTTCTTGAGACCGAGTTACTTCGATGCCTAAAAATATGAGAGATCGCCCAAGTATTTTAGAGAAAAACAGGGATAAAGATAAGACATATATTGAGAGAAAGAAGTGAGATTGTTTCCCGTGATGACTATGTCATCTACATAAACCAACATGTAGAGAATTACACCCCCTTGGTTGTGAAGCATCAGCGACCAAGTTTCTGAATCCTGATTGTATGAGTAAATCACGCATCTCATTGTACCAAGCTCGTGGAGCTTGCTTGAGCCCATAGATAGTCTTTTGTAATTGAAAAATAGCTTCGGAATTTTTCTTGTCGTGAAAGCCGGGTGGTTGTGACATAAAAACTTCTTCTTTGAGATGTCCTTGGAGAAACACATTAGTTGGCGAAGAGGCTAAGATCGAGTCATGGTTGTGCTTAGAAATATCTTTATCTTTGCAGACTAGACAGCCAAACTGAATGTTAGTCCCATTCTTTTAACCTTTCCGGGGAGTCGATGACTATTCATAGCTATTATCTTGACACCAAAGAAGAGTTCGACCCAATGCTTTATTTCTGTCCTAGTTGATCCTGATTCGACATTAAAAGTATATTGATTTTTCCCTAATGAATTATGAGTTCAATACATCCTGTTTAGCAGAAAGACGGATATTCCTTGCTCATTATCAGACAATCACTTATTCACAAACTTCGTGTGGGGCTAATAGTTTTCATTTCCCGTCTCATGGAAGAAATGCCACTCGAACCCAGAGCTAGCTGGTTCTCCCCGAAATGCGTTGAGGCGCAGCAGTTGACTGGACATCTAGGGGTAAGTTGTTGGTTATATCCTTTTGCAACTAGACGCGCGTTGTAGCGATCAATTGTGCCATCTTGTTTTCGTTTAATCATGAACACCCATCTTCAACTAACAACATTTAAAATGTTAGTACGATAAACAAGATCCCAAGTATGATAGCAGAAATGAGAGTTAATCTCATCAAGCATGGCACGTCCCCAATGAGGTATTTTGAGAGCTTCATCTATAGTTCGTGGCATAGCCTCATAATCGAGTGAGACGGTGGTATGTCTGTTCAGTTTTTGAACCGGTTTCTTCACGCGTTGGCTGTGACGAGGAGGAGGTGCTATTGGTAAAGATACATTGGTCACGGCTGGAATAGTGGCAGCATGTTCAACTGAGATGAAGGTGCAGTTGCAGCCGATGGTGATGATGTGACAGCTTCTGGTGGAGTTGTGTCTTCACCGGAAGAAGATGGAATAGGACTGTACGGTGGTGTGTCATTGTGTCATGATGTACTTGGTTCACTTGGTGGAGCACATTGGTGTGAGGATGGCAGCTATATGTCAGGTGCAAGAGGTGTAGATACGAGAGGTAGTGAGGAGATAAGTATAACGGAAGGAGAATGTGAGGTGGGTGTCTAAACTTCTTCAGTATTCTTGATGCTATCAAGTGTTGTTGGAGTGGTGAAAGCGAACAGAGTCTCATGAATGTAACATGATGAGTTGTATAAATTCATGATGTGGCCCTGTCAAGACAAAAAGAAGCACTTTGTGTAATTTATACCCAAGAAACATACATGGTGTCGATTGAGCATCTAACTTGTTAGAAGTATAAGGTCTCAACCAAGGAAAACATAAACACCCAAAAACACATATTTTTGAAAATTTGGAGGCATACCAAATAAGAGTTGAAAGGGATTTTGAAAATCAAGATTTTGGGTGGGCATCCGATTAATTAAATTAACAGATGTACCGAAGCATAGGTCTGATAAGACTTGGGTATAGACGCATGTGACATCAGAGCTAAGCCTGTTTCCATGATATGTATATGTCTTCTCTCTATGATGCCATTATGCTCTAGTGTGTGAGGAGGACTAGGCATATGTGAAATGTTGTGGATAACAAGGAAGGCTCTAAGGCCAATATACTCACCCCCATTGTCACTACAAAGAGTATGTATCTTTGTTTGGCACATTTTTTCAACCAAAGACTTAAAAGTAGTAAATATGTTAAGGACGTGATTTTATTTTTAACTTATATAACCAAGTGTAACGAGTGATCACATAATATTTAAAACCATCAATAGAAATTAAAGGTGAAGTCCAAACATCAGAGAAATAATATCAAAGATGATGTGATCGTGAGCAGCATAGAAGCTAAGGAACCAGAGCTGGTAGGACCAATCACGCGTTCGAGAGCTAAGGAGTTGGCTAAGGAAGCTCACTCGCTTATGACTGAAGGATCGTTCTCGCCACCAGCTATGCAAGTCTTCAACATCTCCAACTTGAAGACTTCTCCTGGTAATGATAACTAGGTAACTTAGGTGAGGAAGTCTGTACTCTTTTTCCCATAGAGAGTTTTGTCCCAATTGGGTTTTCTTTCATGGTTTTTAATGAGGCAGATGGAATCACTACGGCGAGTTACTTAGAAGTCTTACCATTAGGAGAATAATGTACAAACCAATCTGGTTTTGTACTTAGTAGATTTTGAGGTGCACCAATTAGTGGGACGCTTCGTTGTTTTTATTTTAAACGCTTCGTTGTTTTATTTAAGTTTCAAACTACATGTTGTTTTTTTGGTTTAAAAACTACATGCTGTTCTGTTTTAGGGTTGTATTTAAACCCCAGAACTTGCTGTAAATTTCTTTAGAGTATTATCATTGAAAAAGACTTCTTATTGAGTTTTCCATGCTCTCAAGCCACGGTTCTGGAAATTCTAGAGCCTGAATCTCCCATCACGTTGTGAGCCAAGAGATTCTTCACTAATTCATCTAATCACAGAAATCTATCCATTCTATCACTTCATCTTCGTCACCTACAAGTTTTCATCACGTTCTCATCTTATTCTAATCCATTCCGCCACAACATTCCATCAGTTTCTCACGAGTTTGCCATCGTATCTCAGAAACCCCACGATCAATTCCACTCAAAACTTACCAGCACGTTCCTCACACTCCAATCTATCCGCTGCTCAATTTTCATTCGATTCCGAGTTCTCTAGCCCCGATTTTCAGAGTTCTATCCTAGGGAAAATCACATCAAGTGGTATCAGAGCCAACTCTGTGCCAAGGCTGAGAAAATCTCTAACCCTAATCTCTCTTTCTCTTGTTATTTTTGTTCTCATTCATTGTTAGGGTTTAGATTTGTTTTCCTGATTGAATTAGGATTAGGTTTCGTTTCCTGATTGAATTAGGATTAGTTTTGAGTTTTCCTATTAGAATTAGGATTAGTTTCTATTTTCCTATTAGAATTAGGATTAGGTTTTGAGTTTTCCTATTAGAATTAGGATTAGGTTTTGAGTTTTCCTATTAGCATTAGGATTAGCTTCTGTTTTCCTATTAGAATTAGGATTAGGTTTTCTGTTTTCCTGTTAGAATTAGGATTAGTTTAGGAATCCTATTCCTAGTAGGATTAGGATTTTTCGTTTTTTTTAGGCTTTTATTTTCTTTCTTTTCATCTTAGAACTAGTTACTGTGAGTTGTTTTGACTTCCTTTCAGGTACAATGGAGCTTTCAGCTGAAGCTATGGAAGCTCTAAGCAAAGCCATGGCTCAGCAAATCAAAGAAGCCAATCAAGCAATAGCTTCTCAACTCTTTCAGAAATTAGAGCAGCTTGATAGCAAGTTTGAGAACCGATTCAAAGAGCTAAAGAATGATCAAAGTGCTACCGAGCCAGAATCATCAGAGCCTCCTAGTCCTAATGAAGCAATCAGGATTGCTAAAGGAAAGGCACACGTGGGTTCTTCTTCTAGACAGCAGAGAGTTAGACGCCTTAAATCACCATTTAGGGACAGAGAAACAGTTGGTCATAAAAGGAGAAGCTCACAGCCACAAAGACGGTCTGATTATGTTGCTGGACATAGGATTTATGTTGAAACAGATCGTGAGCATTCAGAAGAAGGTGAGAGATCAGAATATAGTGGTGAAACGTTAAGGAGACCCAGAAACATAGGCAATGCACGAGATTATGATCCCTTGAGACAGCAGCTGAATCATATCAAGATTCAATTTCCTCCTTTCCACGGTAGTAATGATCCAGAAGCTTACCTTGATTGGGAGAGGAAGATGGAATCGAATTTTTTGGTTCAAGGGACATATGAGCTTAATAAGGTGAAGATAGCTATATCTGAATTCAATGGCTATGCACTCTTGTGGTGGGAACAGTTGGGACTTGTCAGAGATAGACAAAGAGAGCCTCCAATTACCACTTGGACAGAACTAGTTGCGCACATGAGAAGAAAATTTGTGCCTGCCCATTATCAGAGAGAGATGCTTAGCAAGTTAAGACGCCTTGTACAAGGCACCAAATCAGTTCGTGATTACTATCAAGAGTTGGAGACACTTATGATCAGAACTGATTTGAGGGAGAGTGAGGATATGGTGATGTCACGTTTTCTTGGGGGATTGAACAGAGAGTTGCAAGATAAGGTAGAGTTGCAGAATTATGAAGATGTGCAAGAGATGGTGCACAAAGCTGAGTTGATAGAAGCACAACTTAAGAGGAGAATTGGCAGGTCTACTTTTACTTCTAGTATCCCTAAGCCAAGAGAATTCACCAAATCAGCTCCAATCAAAGATAATAGACCCGCAGCCTCTGTAGTGAAAGAAGAGGTCAAAACAGAACTTAAAACCAGAAGTGGCACTTCTAATAGCAATGTCAGATGCTTCAAGTGTCAAGGAATGGGACACTACTCCAGAGATTGTCCTAATAAGAAGATGTTTCTATTGAGAGAAGGAGGAGAGATTGTGCCTCAGGATAGCTCAGAAAGTGAGGTAGAGGACGATTTGGAGGAGGAAGAAGCAGCTGCAGCAGTTGGAGAGTTACTTTTTGCACGCAGAGCATTGAGCATTCAGGTTCATCCAGATGATAAGGAACAGCGTGAGAATCTCTTCCACACCAGATGTGTAGTTGAGGATAAGGTTTGCACCTTGATTGTTGATGGAGGCAGCTGCACCAATGCCGCCAGTGAGGAGATGGTGAAGAAGCTTAATCTTAAGACTACTTCACATCCTAAACCGTATCAGCTGCAGTGGTTAGACAACAAGGGAGCTGTAACCGTTTCTCAGCAAGTACTCATCAAGTTGGCAATTGGGAAGTATGAAGATGAGTTGCTGTGTGATGTTGTGCCAATGAGGTCTAGTCACGTTCTGTTGGGCAGACCATGGCAGTATGATAGGCGTGTGATGCATGATGGGTACACAAACAAGCAGGTGTTTGAGTACAAGGGACGAAAAATCTCTCTTCTTCCACTCACACCAGCTGAAATCTACAAGGATCAGATGCATATGAATCGCAAGGATAAGGAGAAAGTGTCTAACAGCTTGTACATCAGTCACAACGAGTTCAACAAGCTTTTTGATCCAGAGATGACTACCTTTATGTTCGTTTATAAGGAGTCATTGACGAGTATAAAACCAGCAGCAGAACTTCCACATGAGATGATTCAGATTATTGAGGAGTATAAGGACGTTTTTCCTGAGGAGATACCACCGGGACTGCCTCCAATTCGTGGTATTGAGCATCAGATTGATTTAGTGCTTGGTTCTGTGTTGCCAAACAAACCAGCTTACATAACTAATCCAGTTGAGACTAAAGAGCTTGAGAAGCTAGGAGGAGCTGCAATCAACTACCCAACTTATGACAAGGAGCTGTATGCATTAGTTAGAGCACTTCAAACGTGGCAGCATTACTTGTGGCCAAAAGAATTCGTCATTCATACAGATCATGAGTTGTTAAAGCACTTAAAGGGACAACAAAAGCTCAACAAGAGACACGCCAGATGGATGGAGTTTATGGAGACCTTCCCCTACGTTGTTAAGTACAAGAAAGGTAAGGATAATGTAGTCGCAGATGCATTATCCAGAAGGTACACTCTAATCTCTACTTTAACTTCAAAGTTAGATGGTTTTGGGCACATTGTAGAGCTTTATGAGACTGACAATGACTTTGCTGAGAGATATGGCAAATGCCATAAGTTTGCTGTTGATAAATTCTTTAGACAGGATAGTTATTTGTTCTACAATAATCGCTTGTGTATACCAAGAGGATCAATCAGAGAGCTGCTAGTTAGAGAGGCGCATGGAGGTGGATTAGCAGGGCATTTTGGAGTTACAAAGACTCTACTTGGACTGCAAGATCACTTTTATTGGCCAAACATGAAAACAGATGTCGATCAGGTTTGCTCTAGGTGTGAAACGTGTAAAATGGCTAAGAGTAATGTACAGCCACACGGTTTGTACACACCTCTTCCTATTCCTTCACAACCCTGGACTCATTTATCTATGGACTTTGTACTTGGCTTACCTCGAACCAGAAATGGTAGAGATTCTATTTTTGTGGTTGTTGACAGGTTTAGCAAGATGCCTAACTTAATAGCTAGCCACAAGACGGATGATGCTGTTTGTGTAGCTAATCTGTTTTTCAGGGAAGTTGTGAGATTGCATAGAATGCCTCAAGTGATAGTTTCAGATCGAGACACCAAATTCTTAGGGCATTTCTGGCAGACTGATGGACAGACAAAAGTAGTGAACAGAACGTTGTCAACACTTCTAAGGACGTTGGTGAAGAGCAACATCAAGTCATGGGAAGAGTGTCTACGACATGTAGAGTTTGCTTACAATCATGCTAAGCATTCTGCCACTCTCTTTTCTCCCTTTGAGATTGTTTACGGTTTTAACCCACAATCCCCTCTAGACTTGATTTCTTTGCCTTTGAGTGTGAAATGTAGTGCAGATGGAAAAGCAAAGGCTGAACAAGTTAGGAGAATTCATGCCAAAGCCAAGGGGAACATAGAGAAGAAGACAGAGCAGTACAAGAAGTACGCCAACAAAGGAAAAAAGGAGCTGATATTTGAAGAAGGAGATTTGATCTGGATTCATCTCAGGAAAGACCAATTTCCAGAAGAGAGGAAGAGCAAGCTACTGCCACGAGTTGATGGTCCATTTGAAGTCATCCAGAGGATCAACAACAATGCTTACAAGATCGATCTCCGAGGTAAGTATAACATATCAAATTCGTTCAATGTTTCTGATTTGCTTCCTTATGTTGCAGATACAGATTTGAGGACAAATCCTTTTGAAGAGGGAGAGGATGATGTGATCGTGAGCAGCATAGAAGCTAAGGAACCAGAGCTGGTAGGACCAATCACGCGTTCGAGAGCTAAGGAGTTGGCTAAGGAAGCTCACTCGCTTATGACTGAAGGATCGTTCTCGCCACCAGCTATGCAAGTCTTCAACATCTCCAACTTGAAGACTTCTCCTGGTAATGATAACTAGGTAACTTAGGTGAGGAAGTCTGTACTCTTTTTCCCATAGAGAGTTTTGTCCCAATTGGGTTTTCTTTCATGGTTTTTAATGAGGCAGATGGAATCACTACGGCGAGTTACTTAGAAGTCTTACCATTAGGAGAATAATGTACAAACCAATCTGGTTTTGTACTTAGTAGATTTTGAGGTGCACCAATTAGTGGGACGCTTCGTTGTTTTTATTTTAAACGCTTCGTTGTTTTATTTAAGTTTCAAACTACATGTTGTTTTTTTGGTTTAAAAACTACATGCTGTTCTGTTTTAGGGTTGTATTTAAACCCCAGAACTTGCTGTAAATTTCTTTAGAGTATTATCATTGAAAAAGACTTCTTATTGAGTTTTCCATGCTCTCAAGCCACGGTTCTGGAAATTCTAGAGCCTGAATCTCCCATCACGTTGTGAGCCAAGAGATTCTTCACTAATTCATCTAATCACAGAAATCTATCCATTCTATCACTTCATCTTCGTCACCTACAAGTTTTCATCACGTTCTCATCTTATTCTAATCCATTCCGCCACAACATTCCATCAGTTTCTCACGAGTTTGCCATCGTATCTCAGAAACCCCACGATCAATTCCACTCAAAACTTACCAGCACGTTCCTCACACTCCAATCTATCCGCTGCTCAATTTTCATTCGATTCCGAGTTCTCTAGCCCCGATTTTCAGAGTTCTATCCTAGGGAAAATCACATCAAAAGAGGTTGTGACAATTTTAAAGTCGAATGGGAAAAAGATAGCTTATGCATTTTATTGATCAAACAAGCACTGCAAGGTTGAGGCAATAAAACATTAGAAGAAATCGGTAAACTAAATTTTGAAACAATTTTTTGTAGAATTGGTAAAGCGGGATTTCCTAACCGAGAATGCCAATTTGATAAAGTAGTTTTAATAGTAGAGGAAAAAGCTAATAAAGGTGGTTGGAAGTTGATGATGTCGGCCACTCATAGGTACCATCCTTAGACTTGCCTTCTAGACGAAGATCTTCTGTAAATTTCAGACCTAGAAGTATGTTGAAGTAAATGTGACAGCAACATCATTAGTCTTACAAAGTTGGAAAACATATATCAAATTATTATCAAGAGACGGGACACATAAAACATTGTGAAGAAAGAAATGACATGTATAAGAGGAAAAGAGAAGGAACCAGAGTGAATTATTAGTTAGGCGGGGCCATCACCAAGAAGCACATCATCACCGCCACTGTAGAGACTGTGAGCTGTAAGGTTGCCTAAGTCGAAAGTCATATGATGCAAGGCTCTAAAGTCAACCAACCAGGTTAAAGAGTCAAAGAGCATTGCAACATTGGCTCTCGGTGGCAACGGAGGTCACAGACCAGAAACAAAGCCTCTAACAATGCAAAAATTAGGATAGTACTTGACGATATGACCTTGTACTCCACATGCTTAACATCTCTCGAGGTAAGGCTTCCGGGTTGGTTATGAGTTGTTGTTGTATCCAGTGGGACGCGTATATGAATAAGTATTGTTGTGTATGTCCGAGTATTAATACCGTTGATGTTGTGGTGTCTGACGCTATATGGTGTCTGCTACATTTGCAACAATTAGAGTAGTACAGATAACATTTCTCTAGAGAATCATGGCATCACGATTGAGTAAACGTTCGAAGAGTTTAGTGTAGGAGATGTTGTGATCACGTCCATTGATAACATTGATCTTAGGTTTGTATTCCTTCGGAAGTCCAACAAGAATTTGTTCTTTGAGATCTTCAAGATCGAGCGGTTTCCCAAGCAAATTATATATATATATAATTTTAAATTTCATAGTCTTCAGATAATCAGTAATGGTCTTTGTCCCTTTAACACATATTCGAATCTGGTACTTTAGTTGTCGATGTGACCTCTGGTGAGGTTCCCAAAAATTTCAGCGAGATTTTCCTATACTTCTTGCGTGGTTATGGTTATGGAGACAATTGATTATACAAATGATGAGAGCGTTCCAATATGAGCATTGTAGAGGAGTCTGTCTTGCCGATGCCATAGAGCATAAGTAGGATTAAGGCCAGAAGTGCCGTCAGTGACAACTGTTGGTGAAGTACATAAGGGAAACCGTCAAGGAACGTGGTTCATGACCTTCAAGCAAAGCTCGGACTTGGCAACGCCACATGAGATAGTATTTAGCTTAAGAACACTCGACATATTTACTGAGAGAATAGTACTTTGTGGGTTCTGAGTATTGAAAATCAAAATATGTTCGGCTGTAGAATCAGATGACATGGTGAAGAGATGATTGGCAGCGAAGCAGAGAAACAAAGAAGAAGAAACGGAGAGGGAAGAATAAAAAAGATGACGGCATTTGGGAGATGAATAGGTTAAACCTATTTTTGCTCTGATACAATATCATGTTATGGTAATCGATAATATTATTGAGTAGGTGAATAGAGGTTATATACAGAGTACATGATCTTTGTACAAGGAAAGTAGATATATACACATAAATGCAAACGGCTATATTCCTTTTTCTATCAGTGCCATGTTGATCTTTCAAAGCTTAAATCATATATGCGTGGTTTGGCCAAAATTAGGTGGCTTTTGGCGGTTGAAAGATTAAATTTGGAATTTTGTTGAATGATTTTGTTTTTCCAACGAATTCACCGCCTCAGAGTATAAACTATAAAGTGTTGATCATGTAGTTAAAATGACTTTCAACAAGATTCTTACATGGTTTGAAGACTGGTTTAACATGGAATTTTTTTAGGGGATAAATCTAGGTGTATCTTGTTAAATGGTTAATCATGACGAAAATATAGTGTTTGTAGTTATCAACAAAGGTGATAGGTGATGTCCATAGGCCGGTAAAAGTATATTCTAAATCATGGGTTAAGAAAACAGTCGACTGAGAGAATGGAATCATATGGCTTTTATTAATAGAAAGTTAGTTTAAGACAATTTTGATGAGGTTTGATTGAAATGTGCGGAAGAGAAAATTTGGACTAAACATTGTTGAACACCACGTATGCTATAATATTTAAATGAAAATGCCACTCTTTTAGTGCTGGTTTTTTTGGTACACATAGAAAATAAAGTAAAATGAGACATTACTAGCCACTCGTACAGATCATTACGGGTTTTACCTTGGAACAACATGACCCTCGACCTTGGATTTTTCACTTGAGAAGAAGTAGAACAAAAATTAATTGTCACATGGTTAATGTTGCATAATCAATTGACTGAGATAAGATTCTTGTGAATCGGTGATACATGAAGAACATTATTTATATTTAAGCATTTAGAGACGGGGGTAGTGAAATGGAACTCATATGTGTGATGGGGGGAGTGGATTTATCACAAATGATAACATCATCTTGTCCTGTGTAAGGCTTATGGAGAGTAATATTGTTTAAGTCGTTGTCCATGTGGTGTGGGGCACCACTATCTAGGTGTCAAACATGTGCAAGAAGTTGATAAGCCAAAAGAGAATTTGTTGTGGGTTGTTATAGAGTAGTTTTGAAGGAGAGTAAAAATGAGTTGTGGCATTTTTCATCAGTTAAGGACAATGTTTTGCATTGTGGCCCTGACCACAATGTAATTGAAATTCCCCTTGATAACCTTTAGTGAATCAATTATCTTGTTTTTTCAAGGACTGTTGCTAAGTGGTGTATCTTATTTCAGTATATGTAGGATAGTTGAGATTATAGCGACAAAGGAGTAGTGAGAGGATGTGATAGGATGTGAGAAGCTTTGTTTCATGGTTGAGAAGTTTTTTGTGCACTTCAAATAGAGGGAGTTATATCTCAATCCTCGATATGGCCAACTACAATCTTGTAGTCATCAAGAAAGTCATTGAGTACATGCTTAATCTGATCTTCATGATCAATGAACTTGCAAGTTGTTCACATCTGGTTGTGACTATTCATCACTAGATTTTGTTCCTCTGGACCAAGTTTTGATTGAATGCTTGATTTGTTTGATATGCCTACCACTAGGCTTTGCATAGGTTTTAGCAAGAGAATGCCACAACTTGAGATAAGCGGTTAAATGGAGGCAGAGATAGATCCAAGAAAACTATTCATTACAAAAATTTGACTTATTGTGACAATTATATTGTAAGTATGAATATTAGTAATAATTTGTGACCTTTAATTTTGTTACGAATTTCGTTTGTTACGAATCATTGTGACTCTATTTTGTAATGATTTGTAACAAAATTGTTACTATATATATTCGTCACAAGTACATTGTAACGTTTTTGTTACTAATATCATTTATGATACTTGTATTGCAACCATTTACAAAACGTCACAATTTGTAACTATATTTATTATGATGAAATATGTGTTTTTATGATGAAATATTAGGTATCAATACAATTTGTTTCTTGTAGTGATTGTAGAGAAATTAGGGTGTAAGCTAAGTTTGATGTGGGAATATCATTGACAAGCATTGTGACTAAGTTTGATGTGGTAGTCATGATAATCTTTTAAGGAATTCGGCTAAGTCATACCTATCACAAAAGATATGTACTTGAAGACTCCACATAAAATAGTTTATGGAGTTCAATAGTGACATTAGCAATTTTTACATTAACATTAGCAATTTTTACATTGAATACTGATTGATGAGTGATATTTATGATATTAGGTGATGTGTTTGTCATAATGAACAAATGGTATAGAAAAACAAGGTGGTGGAGACATGTGGGATGTTAAATTTGTTATAATACCAAATAAAATGTGTTTTTCAATATACAAAATAAAAATAGATCTATACAGAGATGACAATGATAGTCTATAAGAACATGATTATCAAAAGTTTCTTAAAGAAACCTTTATTATATTATAATATTAATATTTTAAATTTAGTTTTTTAATTTATTTATTTTTAATAAAAATTATCCAATCACATACCTACACGTGGCAAGAAACTCATTTTTGAATTTCTTATTTAAGAAATTTTTTCTCTCTATTTCTTTCACTTTTTATTATTTTATTAATATTTTTGCACTAAAAAACTTATTAGAGACCACCAATAATAGTGGTCTAATAAACTCCTTGACACAAATATTTTATACTCTTCCATAATTGTGCAGGTTTTGACTATGATTCGGATGTTAGATCTAAGGAGCTTAATCTCATAATTGAGACTTAATTTTTAAATTTGAGATGAATATATCGTAGTTTTCTTTTTTAAAGATAAATTTTAATTGTTAGTTGTAGATGTTTTTTGTTTGAAAAAACATTTTCTTGAAATTTGTAGTATAGGTGTTTATAGATTGTTCTCCATGCTTTCAACTAAATGATCTACAACATTCCACTTCAGTGGTGGTTGCTGAAATAGTCAGGCGACTTTGTCAATTTTTACTATCTCTTAACCAAAATCTCAGTTAATATTTAAGTTAATGTCTTTTTGATATTTAGTATGTTATTGATGACTCTAAAGCTGCATAAAGCTGCAGTTAGTTAGCACTAGTTCATAATTTCAAAAGTCTACCAAATTTAAAGTTTTTACATATATAATAAAAGGTTTAGTGAAATTGGTGGTAAGCTTTAGCATCAATTTTTGGAGAAAAACAGTTCGCATAGTTATGAATGATTTTATTGCAATATTTTTGGCAAAATCAACGTTATTATCTAATAAATAATAATTATATGCTAATTATAATGTTTTTAGGAAATAGCTACACATTAGTGTCATTGATCTTGCTTGACATAGAACCAAATGTAAAGAAGTTGACTTTCCTATGCATTTGGAAGAAACATGCAGAGAAGCCATCAGGTCCAAGGGTTTTGTCTTTGACAGCTGCTTGGATTTGCTCTCTTGTTGGTATCTTTGTCATTTATATTTTCACAACTGGCGTCGAAGTCCACTTCTGATGTAAATATATCATTGAAATATCCATTAATAACCTCCGATATTTTCTTCCTACTCATACTCATACTTACTCTC
>JAKUCM010007650.1:0-13596 GCA_023374145.1 Lepidium sativum | reverse complement strand
GTATGATAGGGGCCTTAGCATTATAGACAATCTGTAGGAACTGTAAAAATGGGTGGTGTGGCAGCCCATGTACTGTTTGATTCGGGGGCGACACACTGTTTTGTGCACCCAAGATTGATAGGTGCTGAAGGATTCCAGAAGGAACCCGGGGAAGGTAAAGGGCTAGTCCGAGCCGCTGGTGGGCAAGTGATGGACATTTTGGATAGTTTCCGGAACATCCCAGTGTGCATAGAGGGAGTGAGCATGCTAGTTGATCTGGTGATCTGCCAAGTGAAGTCTTATGACGTGATCTTGGGAATGGATTGGCTTGGAATGAACAAGGCACACTTAGACTACCATCGCTGTCGGGTGAAGTTTGAAAATGGTGGAAATCAGCTGGTGTTTAAGGGAATCCGACCCACCTCAGGGAACTTGATCATTTCGGCTATCCAAGCAGAACGGATGGTCGAACAAGGATGAGAAGCGTACCTAGCTACGATCACAACTGCCGAGACAGAAATGGACACAGAACTTAAGGACATTCAGGTGGTGAATGAGTTCGAGGATGTGTTCGCGGCAGTTAAGGGTTTACCACCATCTCGATCTGATCCTTTCACGATCGAGTTAGAACCCGGGACGGCCCCAATCTTTAAGACACCTTATCGGATGGCGCCGGCAGAGATGGCCGAGTTAAAGAGGCAGCTTAGTGAATTGACGGACAAGGGATTCATTCGCCCAAGTAGTTCACCTTGGTTCGCACCAGTGCTCTTCGACAAGAAGAAAGATGGCACGTTCAGGTTGTGCATAGATTATCCTGGGCTGAACCGAGTAACGGTAAAGAACAGGTACCCTCTTCCACGGATAGACAAGTTGTTGGACCAACTCAGATGTGCTACTTGGTTCTCAAAGATCGATTTGGCTTCGGGTTACCATCAGATCCCAATCGCGAAGCCTGACGTTCGAAAAACAGCCTTCCGAACAAGGTACGGACACTTTGAGTTCGTGGTCATGCCCTTCGGGCTGACCAATGCTCCAGCAGCCTTCATGAAATTGATGAACGAGATGTTTCAAGAATTCACCCAAAACCCTATAAATAGGGATAAAAACTGCCGCAGCCCAAAAATCATCACGAAAATCTCTAAGGAAAATCGGAACCATTGCGAAAGAACTCTAAGACCGATTTTTGCCGAATCGAGCAAGGGAAAGAGCGGATCGGGAGCGATCAAAACCAGATCCGAGTATCTTGATTGACAATCGCATCAAGAGGTGTCAGAAAAGGGCTAAGGCAAATGTGAGTTTTCGAGACCGTTGAGGTGATTCTTGGTTCGTTTTGGGCAATAGTGGGATTAAGTCTTAGATGGGTTAGGATTGCGTGATTGATTGGATGAATATGTACTGTTTTCCGTTCATGATTGGTGTTTTGGTTGATTCGGGTGAATCTGAGTAACTGAGGCAACAAATCTGATCGGACTCTGAGCATATGAGTATGCTGGACTCTGTGCATGATTAATGCTATCTCTGACTTGATTGCTTGTTGTTTGATACGTATCTGGTTTGCCTAGTGGGACGGAATGACCGACTCACTAAGCAAATTCGTTTGCTTACTCAATCTGCGTGATTGTAGGTGATTTACCCAAAGATAGTGAAAATGGCTAAGTAGGAGCGAGACCGAAGTGAGAAGGAGGAAGGATGGAATAAGACTGGGATAACTAGAACCTCTTGCAAACTTGTTGTAAACTTGTTGTACTAGAACCTCTTGAGTTAGTTTATGCATATGTTTTGGACTTATAAAACTGTCAAAAACCCGAAAACGACCAAGTAAAGAAAGAACCTAAAACTGACTAAGTGTTTGGTCCGCCCAATGCCAAACTGAATCGAATCCGGAGGTAGATATCTTGAGTTAGGGTGCCACAAATTGCCTGTTGTAGTGTGGAGGAAACGAAGAATGATACCATTGGAGCTAAAGAGAGTGAAGACAGTGAAAGAGCTCAAGAAGAGAAATCAGAGACAAAAGATTCGTTTGCTTTGTCTGAAACAGCAAGCACTTGTTTTGGAACAGAAACAGAAGATCTGGTGACTGAAGACGAGGATGAAGAGACGCAAAACTGGAGGCAGTTGTTACCAGATGGCATGGAGGATAGAGAGAAGGTTCTGTTAGATGAATACACATCAGTACTAAGGGATTATAGAGAAGTAAAGAGAAAATTAGGCAACGTTGAGAAGAAGAACCGGGAAGGATTCTTCGAGCTAGGGTCTTAATATGAAACAGGAGAACAAAAGGGTCTCAAGCGAACTTCACTCGGGTCTTGATCGTGTACGAACATTGAAAACTGAAGTGGAGAGGATTCTAAATAAACTGGAAGATGATCTTGGGATCTCAAGTGCAACAGAAGCAAGAATAACTCCAAGCAAGAGCACGTCGAAGGCAAGGATTCCATTACGCTCATTCTTGTTCGGTATCAAGTTGAAGAAGCATAGACAACAGAAGCAATCTGCATCATCTCTCTTCTCTTGTGTCAGTCCATATCCAGGTGTACATAAAAGTGCAGGTTCCGTTAAGCAACCTGGAAAGCTCCCTGAATAACCAACCAATCAATCAATCAATCATCCCTTTGTTATTTGCCTTTTCAGTTTCTATTTCTTCAACCTGTTATGTATTGATTGTTACAAGACCCATCAAATGCAAATCAAAGTGAATGTTTTGGTTTCATTATTTTTTTAAAATTGAAGATCTCCTTTGAGATTTCGTAGTATATTTAAACTCATGTTGCGAATTAGTAGTAAGAACCTTATATTTAGGAGGTCCTACTGTACATAATCATATTCTTGTCTGAGTCCTAAGATAAACATTATTAGAAAAATACCAAAACAATGCAGCAAATTAATTACAACCCCTTTTGCTCCGTCCCTGTCACGGTTGCAACATCTTGACGTTATCCTTTATTTGCTTCATCTTTCGGTTTTGACTCAGCCTCGACTCCAATGAGAGGTGAAACCTTGGTACTATCCTCTTTTTCAGGGGGCTTATCCAACTTACTTTTATCGCTGCAACTGCCAACTACTTCGTTTTTCTTCTGCATAAGACTAGGAGGAGTCTCCACTTTTGCAGCCACCGGCTTTCCTGTGCTAATCACTGAGTTTGTTGATATGGTTTTATTTGTCTGAGGTGTTGTCGTAACCAAAGAACTTGCTATGTTCCCCTGACTTTGCACTTTCGGTACACCAACAGGTCTAGGAGACACGGTAACTGCTACTCCCACACTTGGCTTGTGTGGCACTACAGTAGCTGCAGAAACTCTCTGTGTGGGGACCAACGATGCAAAACTAGAAGGAACTGAATTATTCTGGATTGTAGGTCCTTTGGAGAGAGGAGCCGTAGGTGAAGGCTTAGTAGAGGGTGATGAAGATATTGTGTGGTTTGTGCTTCCATTAACTGCATGCCTTATATTCAAAGTTCCTACCACTCTAGTGTTAGCAGCAGCAGGAACATTCTTTACTGGGCCAGCCTTCTGTGCTGATGGTATACTTGATGGACGAGGCAAAGAGGCTGCAGAAGCGGGGGGTCTCAAAAGGGCAGCCTTTGGTGCTGATATAATACCTGATGGAGGAGGCAAAGAGGGTGCTGGCACGGCAATTTTCACAGGCTCAGTCTTTTGTTCTGATGAACTACCTGGTGGACGAGGCACGGAGGCTGCTGAGGTTGCAGTTTTTACAGGCTCAGCCTTTGGTGCAGATATAATACCTGACGGACGAGGCACAGAGGCTGCTGAAGTGGTGGCTTTCAAAGGCTCAGCCTTTGGTGCCAATAAAATACGTGATGGATAAGACAACGAGGCTGTTGAAGATGTTTTAACAGGCTCAGCCTTTGGGGCTGATATAATACCTGATGGACGATGCAATAAGGCTGACGAAGCAGGTTTTACAGGCTCAGCTTTAAGTGTTGATGATATACCAGATGGACGAGGCAAAGAGGCTGTGGAAGTGGGTTTTACAGGTTCAGCATTCAGTGCTGATGACATACCTGATGGGCAAGGCAAAAGGGCTGAAGAAGAAGGTTTAACCGATTCAGTCTTTGGCACTGATACAGATACAGAACTTTTTCCTGGTTCAGTCTTTGGCACTGATACAGATACAGAATTTTTTCCTGGCTCAGTCTTTGGCACTGATGCAGCAGTTGCCACGCCAGCCATACAAGCTGCAGCAGCTACTGAATTAGCTGTTACCATTAATTCCGCTCTCGTACTGGAATTTGCTATTGTTTTCTTTGCAGGAACACGAGATTTTGTAGTTGGAGCTGGCGTTGCTGCCCGTTGCAATGTGTGACCTAGTCGCTGAGACCGTTGTTGACCTTGCAATGAGCTACCACTGCTCGCACCGTTGGCGTGTGCTCCTGTGATGCCATTAGATGAAAGCATTGGAGGTATACCTAAACAAACACAGTCAAATTGAGATCTGATATAGAGATTCAAAGGGACAAACAATTTTGACTTTGCACGATTTTTTTTTTTGAAGGAAGTAGATTATAACCAGAACCTAGTCGAACTAATAGATAGTACAATAAGCTGGATAGGATCTTCTGTTACTCATACCTATTGCAAGTTTTTTTGAGGGTACCCGATTTCCTACTGCCAAAGATAGTGCACGATTAGCTGCCATCTGCGCTTCTGTTCGCTGTAGGCCAGATTGTGTAGAAGTGTTTGAAGTATCACATCTTCTCCTTATAGCCCCCCACCGCTACAAATAAGAAAATTTAGTTCTGTTCCGATGAAAAAAATGTGCTGAATAGAAAGAATCAAAAATGCGCAAACAAAGTTGTTTACAGACAATTTTCTTCATACTACTTACAGAGTATACCAGGGACCATCAAATATAGTCTGACGAGAAAATATAAGACCACAAAAATTGAGATAAAATTATTGCCTTCAGCCAGCTGCCTATTAATCATATCAATTAGAGATCTGATGCCAGGATTCGAGCCCTGGAAAAATTAGTAAGAACCCACATCTAAACCAAACTAGATGACATCAGAAAATGCAAAAATGCCAACTAATTAAATCAAGACAAAGTCTGATAAAAGCCCACCAACTTAAGAAAGTCCTGACGTTTGTTTAAAGGGGTCTGCTATAGCTTTTCTTTTCTAAGCTAGCACTATCTTCGACATGATTTATATAATGGTGCATAAGAGGAAACTGATACCAAAGAACAGGGCCCTAACTGTAAAGATGAAGAAGGTATGGTGATGTAATTAACAGAGGAAACTGTCCCTCCTCATAAATACTCGCTATACACTCCCAAGTCTTACATCACACTTTTTGTACTGTAATTAAAGACCCTCTCAATTTGAAGCTCAGTTTCCTTTACCATAACCGACTACGAACTGCTGTCTGTGTGAAGCTAAAAAAGAACGTGCATATGCCACAGAGCAAAAAACTAATATAAGAACACTCATGCATGCTTATACGAGTGGAAGAACAGAGTATATGAAGAGTTTTTAAAGCTAAGACAGGACAAAAAAGAAACAATATTGGCGAAATGAAATAATAACCTGCGAGAGTTGAGATGCTGTTCGCTCTCCTTCAAATTCTTCCTTAGCAATAAGGGCCCAACTGCCTTCCCCATGTCGCTTAACAGCAGCTATCAGCTCAACATCCTCCTTATCTGACCATTTTTTTCTTCTTTTCCGAGAAGCCATGCTACCAGCTAAACCATTTCCATTCTGTCCCTCAGCTGCTTTCTGAAGGGAAACAGGAAAGGTGACATTGATCCCCCTTGTCGACCAATATGAGTCTGATGGTTCCTGAGCCCCCCTATCCAGGCCATAAGGTATGTTAATAGTGAAGGGAGCCTCAACCGTTGAGTCTTCAGGAATATCGGAATCACTTGGCACATAGGAAGCAGCCATCACCTACAAAAAGAGAGAAAAACAGAAAAAAAGCATTTGGATCATTAGGAACTTGGAGTAGGCAGACATCTACCCAAGAATAGTAGCCACACTTAAGAGAGACTGCATGGTGACATGCAAACCACTAACTGAGACTCTGATCATACATATTCAACTAATAATTTTAGTATTAAACATAATAGTTATCAAGAACAATACTAACAAGAGTAAGAGTCAAAGGGACAATCTAAATTCTTTGACCGAAAACTTGAGAAAAATACAAAAGTAATTTCTGTCTCTGGGAAAAGAAAATACTAATAATCATTCTACCAAACTTTTCCACTGAGCTTTATGAGTTTATCATATAACAAAACCTAAAGATCCAACAATAGAAAAACGTAATGATGATCTGCTAAGTTCTCCCATAAAAGGAGATGTCAAGTCTCTTAAAAAAGAATTCCACTAATCCGTTACAAATTATCTGGACAACTATCTATGGAATTACCTACATATATCTTATAATAATGTTTAATAAAGAAGAAATGAATGCATGGCAAATAGATACACAAAATGAACTTAAACATCTCTCAGGTGAAGATATCACAGCGAAACAAGACCAATGAAGCAAAACTATAGAGACCAAGTTCTCTAATGGAAACTGAACAAGGACTTTGGGAGAAAAGAAGAAGAATCTAAGCAAATTTCTCTGCTGATTCCTTCTTACTTTCACATATGCAACAGCTTCCGATGCTGCATCAGTGCTGCCTGCAGGGGAAGCTTCTAGTTCACACTCCATATCACTATCATCATCCTGCACAAGCAAGAATTCATAAACATTTGCAAATGTATGTCTTGTCACACACAGCTATCACATGATACAAATTGTTCATTCCACCTGAGACCAGAATGCTTTTCACCAAGAAATTTTAAAAAACCCACCCAATGAATAATTTAGAGCAAGTAGAACTTGCACTTCAAGACTGTCAATCAAAGGTAGACAACAATATGGAGAATACTAATGCAAACAGTTCTTTGAAACCAATGCAAAAGAAGTGAGATTAGATGAACCGGAAGTTGAGCATCATCTGCGACAGGGAGGAGAGAGTCTCGATATGCAAGATGTCGCCATAGCAATTGGTATTCTCTAGCATTTGTAATTCCAGTAGTTGTCTTCTTCACTAGCTCATTCCAATCCATCTTAGGTTCAGCATAATACGCCATTTCTTGTAGCAATTTCAGTATCGTAATTGTATCATATCTGCAAACAAAAGGCAAAATCACACGCCGAATAAGATCAAGACCCAATTGATGAGAGATGAAAACGAAATATAACCAAAGTTTTAAAGGAAATGAGAACCTTTGCAAAAGAGTGGCGATGTCTGCTTCACTGATGGACTCCTTCCTCTTCTTAGTATTACTGTTATCAACCATTTTATTCATAGTTTTGTAACACCAAATCACATGTTATGATTGAGTCAAAAATCTCTACTTGGACGGGAACGACGATGGTAATGATTTCGGTGACAAACCCTAATTAGGATTTGAGATTGAGAACTAACTGGGAAATATCCTATGGCTAGAAGAATGCGCAGACAATTGTTCCCGAAGATGAAGAAGGCAATCGATGCGATGATCGGAGAGAAGAGGAGATAGTGGAAGCGCGTGGAGCTCACGCGTGCGACTTGGTTTTGTTCTAGTGAAGAGACACGGAGGAGGAGGACGGTTGCAGTTAGACTCGCCGCTTGACTAGAAAGAAAAATTATTAAAATCTACGATGAATCCAATGACTAATTTGCCCACTTTTACATATTACTATTTTCGGGATTGGTTAAATTTTTAATATCTTATGATTACAAATAATCTTTTTATATCAATAACTAAGACAAAATTTATTTCATAATTTAAATTTTTAACTAGATAATAGTTGATTTTTTTGATATTTTATCAACAACAAATTATATTAGATCATAACGGGCCGACTCAATAGCCAAATTCCGATATAATATAGGCGAGGGGATTCGATCCCAAATTATGCAAATGAGCTGTCTTATGTATATTTAAGGCCTGCTATTAGGTTAAGAGTCATTTGCTATAATAGTTGAATTTAAATTTATGCTTAACTGAATAATGAGCAGGTTAATTAAACAATATATTTTTTGACGATTAATAAATTTCATAAAATAAATATAAATATAAGAAGAGAAAATTCTTTTCAAAAACTTTGTGTAGTTCTTGTTAGAGACAACATCACGAAATCAGCAAAAAGGTGACAACGTAAAGGAAAAAAAAAGAATAGAATCTGTTGAGAGATTTTTGTGGAGGATAGATTCTAATAGATTCATAAATTTTATTAGATATATAAATTATCAAATTCTTTGATTTTAAAATTATACAAAGTAAACTTCATTTTTTTTTTGTCAACGGTAGATTATATTGGGCCACAACTGGCCGGTCCAATAGCCAAATTCATATACAATGTAAGCATGAAAATTCAATCTCGGGTTATGCAAATGCACTTCATTAAGTGAATTTACCGCCTGCCACTAGGATAAATGTCATTTGCAAGTAAATTTCATATTAGAAAAACATATTTTCATTAATAATCAGAGTTCAATGAAAAATTTACAGTGAAAAATACAACATATATCTTTGGATCTATAATTAAAATTCAATAAATAAATTATAGTAGAAATCATTCGCTATTTATCATTACATCCATTGCCTTCTTTTTCATAGTGCACAATCGTCTTTATTACTATAGATACAATTAAATTCATTATCGAATAAACTCCCAAATAATTAGTCTTAGTAATTTATTTCTTCGTTTTTAGAAAAATTAGTATCATGTTTCTTTTTCTTCTATAAATCGGATTTGTAACTTTGTTTGAATAAAAGAAGAAAAGTAAACAATTAAATAGAAATCTATTTGGAAATGAATAGTTAGAATCACTAGTTGGTAAACATTTATTTAAAAATAGCGGTTAGACGATCGTAAATAACTTCAAACAGATGTTTAAAATGCTAATTTCCAAACATCTATTTTAATTATTGATTTCAAATAAAATTGTGACTAGTAGCATAATAAACAATTGTTATAACATATTTAATACTAGCCAATCAAATTTTATACCTATTAATTTTTTTTTTGTCAATGACAAATTAATTGGACCACATCTGGTCGATCCAATAGCCAAATTCTTATATGATGTAGGCAGGGATACTCGATCTCTGGTTGTGCAAATAAATTGCATTAAATAGACTTACCCCCGCCACTAGGCTAAAAACCATTTGCAATCTTATACCTATTAATCAGTTTCATACTTGTTTTTTTGGCAAAATAAAATATTAATTTATTGATTTCCTTGAGAGCAGAACATAACATTTCATGTCTTCTACATCGAAGAAGACAATGATCTCGTCAACTTCTATTTGGAAACACTTTACTAAAAACTCAGCCACAACACTCTATGTTTATTGGTTTTGATATCTTTGAAAAAAAATTATTGTCACTAAAAATCACTACTATTACCTTCGAATTCAAAAACTCGTTTTCATTCGACTAAAACAAAATTTAAATTTAAATGACTATAAATAATTTAAAACAAGTTTGATGCTATTTCTTAATTGAGTTTTTTTTTTTTGTCAACTAATCTAGTGGCTTTTAAATCCCCTCCTACTATTGTAGGTAGAGGGTTCGATCCTTGGTGCCTTGAGTATTTGTAAAGTGGCTACACCACTGAGCCAACTGTCCTCGACTTCTTAATTGAGTTTAAAGATATTTGTTCATATAAAGATTATTTCGAAACAATAGACGTTACTTTGATAAATTCAAAGTTATTTTACTATAAAACATAGCTCTTAACAAGTTAAAAATAAATTAGTATAACAGAAATAAAATCTAATAATATTTGGGAATAGCTGTGCAAAAAATATATATATTGGAGTATATCAAATCTTTTCTAAATGATTATGTATGTTCAAATGTAAAAGAAAAACAAACCTTTTCTACAAAATAAAATATTTTTATCGTCTTTCCCCTCAATAGTTTATCTAAGTTTCACAGGTTACAAATGTTTTGTGGATGTGTTCGGGAAAAATACCGATCATCATTCGGGTTTGGGTTGGTTCTGTTTTCTAGATTCAGTGGGAGGAGAGTTTATGGGCACACGTCAAGTTAACTAATGTCTCTTGGCTCTTAATGTAGAAGTTGAAGTTGTCATTTAGGCAATGAAATCTCTCTGGGAGCTACTGATACGAGATTCGAGATGTTTTTATAAGGTTGATGGGAGCGGGTTCTATCCAAGGGAATTGAGTGTACTTCCTTGGTAAGAAAAGTCAGGGGGGGGGGGGGGGGGGGGTAGGGATGGTTTGAGGAGCGATCCACAAGAAGGATGGTGGGTTTCTTGATACACTCAAGCATACTCTAGATCAAGGGGAAACCTCTCGAGATCTTGCAGTGTGTTCTAAGTCTTAGACAAACGACTAAACTTGCTAATGATTAAGGATTTCTCTTTGAGAAAATTGTGTTCTTTATTGATATCAAAGTTGGGTGGTTTGTTACATGACTGCAGGGGGACCTTATATAGAGGTCTTATCATCCGACTCACTTAAAGAAAAAGGAAACTATGGGTTGCAGCCCATTAACAAAAAGGAAACAAGAAAAATGACAAATTACCAGAAAAAAGGTAAATTTCTAACTTAGTGTTTTACTGCCTTATTAAACAAAAATAAAAGCCCTAAAAGCCTATGGGCCTTAAGACTCTCTATCGTAAGGTGCTGGAGTTGTTGGGCTTGGCGTTCCTGCAAGAACATTTATTGTAAACACAAAGCAAACCTTGTAGGGCGCGATAAAGAGTCAAGTCTTGTCGGTTGCTTCCAGCTCGGGTCTTGTCGATTCTTGCTCCCCTTGGTCAGCTTCAAAAGGGTCTTGAAGGTTTTGGATCTTTTCTTGTCGTGATGCTTGGTCTTGACTTGCATTCTTTCCCGCACTCTTCGAAGAAGTCCCGATATCGATCTTGGAGCGTTCCGGGAAGGGAGCGTTCTTGGAGCGTTCCGGGGAGGACCCGTTCTCCTCCTTGTTCATGATGTTGGCTACAGATTCTCCTAGTTGTTCTTTTAGCTTGCGTGTCCTAGCTCGAGTCATTGGCCTGCCTAGTTCAACCGGCTTGATGCCCTCGTCAACTACAAATCACAGAGGTGGAGATGTCAACGGATTGTGAGACGGTTGTGAAGATATTGAAGCATCAGAGAAATGGTCAGTTTTCCTTGCATACCGGGAAGAGTTCTCCAGACTTAGTTCCATGTTTAATAGTTTTGCGCTTTCTTTAATCCATGGAGCTCTTAATGATAGATTAAATACACTTGGCCGTAAAATAAGAGTGTCTGGTTATTTCTGATGTAACTCTTTCCTCTTTGGTTTGTGATAATCTATCTGCTGTTGATAAAACAAACGAGAAAGAAAAAATATATATATGGAAATTTAAAAATGCAAAATAATATCACATAATCTCCGGAGGAGTGGCCGGCGTTCCTACCGTACCAGACGGAGTTCAGGAGGCTATCGGCGAGGTTTTCTTCCTGTATGCTCTCTACATCCCAGAGTCTTAAATTATAAAGCAGACGCCGTTGCCAATGTTGCGTCTCTGTTTTATAATTTGGGACGGATGATTTTTTTATCTATTTTGTTATGACTTGTCGTTGTCAAAAAAATAATAATAATATCACATAATTAATAAAAAAATCCAAATACGATATCTACAAACTTAATAAAATTAAGAATACGTAATTGAATGAGACTACATGTGAAATCATGCAGAAATTATTTAATCAAATTTTATATAATACTCAAGAGTTTAGAAGATTTCGTAGTTGTTATACATATTAAAACTCCATACAAATCACCTTGAATAAACCCTCTTATTGTAGTTTTTTTAAAAGAAAGTTTAGTGGATATTTTCAGTACTCAAAACAGTAGATACTATAAAGTCATTAGAAATTTAATAGTTGACTTGAGATATACGTTCAATAGACAAAAATATCGCTTCAAAGATGACCAAATCAACAAAATCCACAATTTATTATTTAAGATTAAGTCAAAAGATGTGCTAAAGATGTGCAATGTTTGTTTTGGACCCAACCACAATTTATTATTTAAGATAAGTCAAAAGATGTGCAAAAATTAGGCTATTTAGGATATAGCAAGAGGAAAACAAAAGTAGAATTATGATGATGATAATGAAGTATTATATTTCTCTATTTTTATTGGTCTTATCCTTTTTTCTGTTGTTGTCAAAGGTAACATCCTAAAAGTGAGGTTAATCAAAGGATCCACCAAAATACTCGGACCTCTCCACTACATACGGACAATGACTACTTCTCGCTTCTTTGTCTGAACCTGAAACTCTCAAGTTCCAAATTCTCACCTACACCACGTTGATGATTCGACCATGCTTGAGTCTTCTTCTTCCTCTACCTAAAAACAAGAACGATGTTGCAGAGAGCAGCGAGCAATGCGTATTCATGGTGGTGGGCCAGCCACATCCGTACAAAGCAATCCAAATGGCTCGAACACAATCTTCAGGGTACGTTCTAGTTTTTTATGATTTACATTTCACTTAATGCCGTTCTTTATTCGCTTTGTCATTAACAAAGAAACATCTGGTGTGTAGATATGGAAGAGAAAGTAGAATATACTCTTAAGATCATAGATGAAGATGGAGAAACTTTTGCCAAAAGAGCTGAAATGTATTACCGTAAAAGGCCAGAGATTGTTAATTTCGTGGAGGAAGCTTTTCGGTCATACCGTGCATTAGCTGAACGCTATGATCATTTATCTAGGGAGCTTCAAAGTGCAAACCGCACAATTGCCACAGCTTTCCCTGAACATGTTCAGTTTCCTTTGGAGGATGACTGTGATGAAAATGAAGATCATGAAGGAAATAAGAAGATACCGCAAAAGCATCTTCATCTTATACCTAAAGGAAGCAACATACCTCAAGTCCCAGAGATTCCATTGAAGAAATTATTCAGAAGTCCGTCTATGATGTTGTCTAGAAAAGGACCAACTGGTCTTAAAAGGGCAGTAGCGGCTGCACTGGCAAAGCGAGAAGCGGCGGTTGTGAGTTCGGGGTTGAGTAAAGAAGAGGGACTGGAGGAGATTGATAAGCTTCAGAAGGGAATCTTGGCGTTGCAGACAGAAAAGGAGTTTGTCAGGGGTTCATATGAGCAGTCTTATGAGAGGTATTGGGATTTGGAGAAGGAAGTAACTGAAATGCAGAAGAGAGTTTGTAACTTACAAGATGAGTTTGGTCCTGGTGCTGCTATTGAAGATAGTGATGCTAGGATGTTGATGGCGAGCACTGCTTTGAGCTCTTGTAAAGGCACACTGGCTAAGCTTGAGGAGAAACAGAAGCAATCTGTCGAAGAAGCGGAAATCGAGAAAGAGAGGATCATCACTGCTAAAAAAAGGTTTGATGCATTGAGGAACAGATTTGAGAAACCAGAAAGTGATGGTCATGATGAGGTTATTAGTAGAGAAGAAGAAAAAGAAGCTGATGTGGTTCAAGAATCAAGCTATGAATCTGAGAGAGAAGATCTAAACGAGAATCTTACAGTTGTGAAGCTTGTAGAAAAGATTGATGATCTTGTGCACAGAGTTGTTTCATTGGAGACCAATGCTTCATCTCATACGGCATTGGTGAAGACATTAAGAACACAAACAGATGAGTCTCTCTCTC
>JAKUCM010007649.1:0-20565 GCA_023374145.1 Lepidium sativum | reverse complement strand
GCAAAGGAATAGGTCCTTCAAAACTATTATCATCCAAATACAGTTGGTCCAACCGAGTAAGGTTACCTATAAATGAAGGTATCTTTCCAGAAAGATTATTTGAATAGAGATCTAATCCCTCCAATTTCAAAAGTTTACCAAGAGAAGTTGGGAGTGAGCCGGTCAACATATTTTCTTGTAACGCAAGGAGTTGTAGGCTTAAGAGATTCCCAATATCACTAGGAATGCTTCCAGAGATGAAATTTGATCCCAGGTGTAAAATTTGAAGGTTGGTGGAGAGATTTGTAATGGAAGTAGGGAAATCCCCCCCAAGCCTATTTTCACCAATTCTAGATTCTCTAGTTTTGTGCAGTTAGTCAGAGAAACAAAAAATTCAAGATCTCCAAAAGAGCAACTTCCTAAAGAATTATGGTGGAGTAATAGGGTTTGTAAATTCCTTAAGTTTCCAAAACCCAGAGGAATACTTCCTGACATATTGTTATTATTAAGTCCAAACTTTTTAAGGGTGGAGATATTGGAAAGTGTTGTTGGAATTTCTCCTGTGAAACTATTTTTTCCCATATTTAGCTCTAGTAGTTTTGGTAGAAGCTTACCAAAATCAGATCTTAGGCTACCAGAGAACTGATTATCAGAGATGGGTAAAGACTCAAGTGAAGATAAATTATAGATGGCAGGAGGAAATACACCTGAGAAATTGTTCCCTCCTAAATTAAGTTGCACCAACTGAGTCAATACAGCTATATCATCTGGGATTCCACCTTCTAATTTGTTATCAGCAAAGCACTTCCATGAGTAATGTCAAGTTTCCTAGAGATGCAGGGAGATAACCTTGAAGGTTGTTTTGACCAAGATCTAAAAAAAGAAGCTTTGTTAATGAACCTACTTCTGAAGGAATACCTCCTGAAAGAAGATTTGTAAACAAAGAAACATCCACCAATCTAGAGCAGTTGAATAGTCTGACTGGAATTTTTCCCATGAGAGAATTATAGTTCATATCCAAGTGTTCAAGTCTGAACAAGTTTCCAATCTCTTGAGGGATGGTTCCACCAAAAGAATTATAAGAGAGATTAAGCTGCATGAGAAAGGAAAGATTACCAATAGATGGTGATATCACTCCGCCTAACTGCAATCCTGAAAGGTCCAAACCAGTAACTCTTTTGTGTTTGTGGCCACATGTAACCCCTTTCCAACTGCAGAGATGAGATGAGCTGTTCCATGAGGAAAAGACAACTCCTTTGCTTTCATAAACTTGAGACTTAAACTCCAACAATGCGTTCCTGTCGGTTTCATCGGTAAAAGGATATGCTTCATCAAGTAACATAAAAGCATTGAAAAAAACAAGTAAAAGAAAGATTCTCATGTTTTGCAGGAAAGTGAGTATGAGGCTGGAACAAAATGCAAATGGTGAATATGCAACTTGTAGAGGAAAAACGTATAAGAAGATGCAAGACTTTTCCGAAATCTAGTAAGTCAAGTCAATAGTCCACTTTCTCAAAAAAGCAAAACCACTTCTAGTCTTTCAAGACATCAATGACATTTTCGTGTTTCATCGCTTCCAAAACAGTTTATATGCAATAACATTGTCAAATTTCAAAGACCAATCAAATTTCCTAATCTGACGTTTATTCATAGATTTAGTTCGTTAGTTGCTTAAAGATCATACACTGCATCATATTAGTCTCGATCAGTGTTTCTGGGATTTCCCCCATTACTCACATGGCTGAAAGCTTGCATTTGCACCCCAAGTTTCACTGGTGGTTATAATGGCAATGTTCACGGTTATTTCAATGGAGAGAGAGGACTAATTTACCTTATCTTTTTGTGATTGCAATGAACTGCCTATCAGTATTACTAAACAAAGCAGCAGAAGACAGACAGTTCCTTTATCATGAAAAATGCAGAGAGGCAAAGCCGACTCACCTTTGCTTTGCGGACGACCTGTTGGTTTTCACAGATGGTTATGTGCGATCAGTTCAAGGAGTCCTCAGTGTCCTGCAATAGTTTGAATCAATGTCTGGACTAACAGTTAGCCTACCAAAAACTTCATTTTTTGCCCAAGGTCTGTCAGACTCGGAATTAAATCAGATCATATCACAAACTGGATTGTCACATGGAGAATTACCTGTTCGTTATCTTGGGGTCCCTATATGCATCAATAAATTATCCGTTGCAAACTGTGAGCTACTCATATCACGAGTAAAGTCCAAGCTCAACTCATGGAGTGCAAAAGTGCTTTCCTTTGCAGGTAGACTTCTCCTTCTACGTTCAACTTTCATTATCCCTAAGACGACCTACATCCGGAAACTTAACTCATTATGAAGCAGTTATATTTGGAAAGGAACTTTAGAGGGTCATCATAATGCCACAGTTTCTAGGAAAACAATTTCTTTACCTAAGGAAGAAGATGGCTTAGAGATTCGGGATCTAGCTATTTGGAACAAAGCATGTACAATAAGGCTCATCTGGCTCTTGTTCTTTAGTTCAGGGTCAATTTGAGTCACTTGGTTTACAAAACATATTCCCTCAAGCTGCTTAAATAAATTTCTGTATGTCAAGCTGCTTAAACAAATTGATTCGCCATCGACGAGAAGCTTTTAGCTTTGAAGATCGCAATACCTGTGGATTCTGGTCAGACAACTGGTGTCCACTCGGCGAGTTGAGGCAGGATTAGGAATACCTTAAAAGGCAAGACTTTCAAACATGTGAATCAAGGGGCGCTTTTTCACTTCCTCCTGCACGATCAGAGAGTCAAGTCTCGTTCCAAGTCTACTAAACATACAGACTCTTTAAGGAGCTCCTTCAAGACTACCGAAACTAGCTTTTTCAATGCACAATCTACAAAATTTGGGTAAAGCGAAACCACCGTATACATCGCAACACTTACCAGCCATAATCTTCAATCCTCGAGCTCATAGACACTACTATTAGCAACCGAATCTCTTCATATCGGGATTCAAATTCACGATTAGCATCAGACATGCTCCAAATCTGATTCAAAGCTCTTTCAACTTCCCTCGGCGAAAAAATCAATTTTTATTTTGATTAAAACCATCCGGTTTGGCTTATTTCCAATTGGCAAAATTACCGGTTTATATTTGTTCTTTTTAATGTTTTATTGGGCTAGGCCCTAAACATTGTCGCTGTAATCTTTTTTTCCTTTGGATCAATATAGAAAAGCCTTTTAAAACCAAAAATAAATTAGCTAGCAATATGCAATTTCATTTTTTATATTAAATACAAAATTATTCTAGCAACTTAGTTCTATATCTATTTTAAAAATAAACAGTAAAACTATATTAAAAGGGAAATTTAAAGTTGTTTTATCAGAAATAATTGAAGTATAAAATATAATTTTTGTAACAAATATTGAGACAGTTTATTTGTTTAGATATGGAAAAGATAATGTCTCCAAGTGTTCCAAAAATTGGCTTAGGCATTAGGTGGACCTATGTTCTTCTTTTTAGAAAAATTAGATGAATTAAACGGACATATATAATTTAGAATTAAACGGTTTATACGGTGATTATTCGGTCTAGGTATTTTCTTCAATTCAATTTAAATCTTAAATAAAATTAAAAAATATATATTAATTGTAAAATTATTCTTAAATGTAAATGGCATCTAGCTTACTGGCAGACAGTAAGTCAACTTAAGACAGCGCATTTGCATAATCCGGAATCGAGTCATCATGCCTATATTATGTAGGAATTTGGCTATTGAGCCGGCCAATTGTGGTCCAATATAATCTGTCGTTGACAAAAAAAAATATTTCTAAATAGTATTAAACAATTTATTATAGAATTAAAAAATAAAATTTTAACTTTTATATTTATAAATCATGCAATTTCCAATAATTTAATATTTTTATCTTATATAATATAAAATATTATTTATTTAAAAGTCACTAATATATGCCATTGTCAAAATAAAAAAAATCACTTTTTTTTTTTTGTCAACATTGGATCACAAATGGCTGACCATTAGTCAAGTTATTGCAAATGCAACCGGCGAAACTCGATTCCAAGATGTGCAAGTGCGCATGCCTCTTGTAGACTTACCACCTGGCACTAGGTTAAATATCACTTGCAAATAAAAAAATCACTTAAACAGTTTAAAATCACTAAATGTCACTAGTTTTTCTAAATGCTAAGTGGAATATCTAACGTATATTTGAACACCGTCTCCAACAAAATAAGCAGATAAAACAACTTATCTTGAGAAACTCTCATACACACAGAGAAAATCAGTGGTAGATAGAACAGTCCAATATATCCCGACATAGCATTTGGATCAATAGAATAATTTGTGACCTCTTATGAAATACAAAAGGATGAGATAAAATTCTATTTAATATTTTATTGTTTACACGATAATGAAACAGCTAAGGAATACACATTTGGATCAATCTTGGTCCCATAACGTTGAAAGCGACCACGACGTTGATCGGTCAATAGAGATGTGTTAAATGGTAATACAAATTCCAATCATCTTATCTTGAAATAACAGCTACGAATCCACTCATCACATAACTAAACAACATATATTCATTAGTGTCTTTTGGTCAAAATACTATCTGTACTACTATTTTCACCCGATTTTGATTCCCTAAATCAAATTTATCCATCCGATTTTAATTTTAAAAATCGAATTTATCTCATATGATATAGTTAAGAGTTTGATTATGGATTACTACCATTTCTGTCCAATTTCGATTCTAATTATATTGTTAAAAATTTAATCATAAAGTTTAGTGTCTTTTGGTCAAAATGCTATCTCTACTACTATTTTCACCAGATTTTAATTGCAAAAAATCAAATTTATCCACCCGATTTTAATTTTAAATATCAAATTTATCTCATATGATATAGTTAAAAGTTTGATTATGGATTACTACCATTTCTGCCCAATTTCGATTCTAATTATATTGTTAAAAATTTAATCATAAAGTTTAGTGTCTTTTAGTCAAAATACTATATCTACTACTATTTCCACCCGATTTTGATTCCAGAAATCAAATTTATCCACCCGAATTTAATTGCAAAATCAAAATTTATCTCATATGATATAGTTAAAAGTTTAATTATGGATTACTACCACTTCCGCCCAATTATGATTCTAATGATATTGTTAAAAATTTAATCATAAAGTTTAGTGTCTTTTGGTCAAAATACTATCTCTACTACTATTTCCACCCGATTTTGATTCCAGAAATCAAATTTATCCATCCGATTTTAATTCTAAAAATCGAATTTATCTCATATGATATAGTTAAGAGTTTGATTATGGATTACTACCACTTCCGCCAAATTTCAATTCTAATAATATTGTTAAAAATTTAATCATAAATTATATTTCGGTATAAAATTACACGACTATTTAGAATCAAAAAAAGTTTTGATCATTTTGAGACTTTGTCACATCACTTTCATTTCTCCTTCAGAGAGAATATAAAGGACATATATACAGAAAACTCTTAATAAGGCATGAGTGAAATATAAGCCTAATAACAAAAAGAATAAACATTATATCAGTGATCACATATAATAATTAAAAATTGATTAAAACAAAAAAAATGTTTGTAACATTAATGTGGCCGGAAGATTAATAGTGAGTTTCATTATATGTATAAGTTTTAACTCTGGTCTTTTGAACTCTCATGTTCGCTTGTCTCAACAGTAGAAGCTGAAACCAAAGTCTGTCTTTGGTTATAATCACGACTTGCATTCTCTCTCGAAGCTCGTCGTTCCTGGTAATAAACATATCTATGAGCAAACAAAACAAATCCAGTTTATAAACGTTGATTGTGATTAATAGATTATAAATACTTACATCACGATAAAACAAGTCTTCAGCTTCAAGCATGTGTATAATATGACCCATTTTAGGTCTCTTATTTGCATCTGGATCCACACATCGTAGAGCAACAAGCAACACTCGTTTAAGAGCTTTTGAAGATGGTGGTTCTGGTATTTTTGGATCTATTACTTCTTCTGATCTTCGGTTTCCGACCATCGATTTCAGCCACTCAACCAAATTTACCTAAACACAAACAAAAAGATCAATTAAGAACCCATTGACACACTAGATGAAAGTTATTTCTTCTTGTTTATATCGATAATACCTCGCCTTGAGGTCGATTATAATCAACCGGGTTTCTACCGGTGATTATCTCCATGATTAATATCCCGAAACTATAGATATCGCTCTTTTCTGTTAGCATTCCTGTGCAAGCATACTCAGGTGCAACATATCTACATTACAAACCAATCAATACCATATTAGATCTTTCTAAAGATTATCTAGCAACTTGCAATACTCAAGGACTTACCCGAAAGTCCCCATTACACGAGTTGTCACGTAACTACTCTCGGAGAACAGCAACTTAGCAAGTCCAAAATCTGATACTTTAGCATTCCATTGACGATCAAGCAAGATGTTACTTGATTTTATGTCTCGATGAACTACTTTCGGTTCAAGACCTTCATGTAGATAAGCCAATCTGCAGGAACATAAATTATATCAACATACAGAAAAGGAATACAATCACAAATGAAAGCTATCAATCAGGTTTATGAAGTTTTGTTACCCTTTGGCCATGCCGAGTATTATGTTCATACGAATATCCCAAGTGAGAGGGCTTTTATCACCAACATCACCATGAATCCATTGCTCCAAGTTACCATTATCAACGTAGTCATATACAAGCATCCTAATTCAAAAACATATGTAATCAAAACATGTACTAAACCAAGTCACCATCAAGCGTACAGGTCTCTTTGATTACCTGTATGCACCTTCGACGCAGTACCCTAAAAGCCTAACAAGATTCTTATGTCTTACACGTCCAATCGCTTCAACTTCAACTCTAAACTCCTTCTCAGCTTGACCCCTTTAACATATAATCAAAAGACTAATCATTAGCAAAGCCATTAAATCACAATGGACACATTCACAAAACCAAATCACTAAACCCATATTAAGGATCAATAACAGAGTTTTTCCATCAAATCACAATGGACCCATTCATAACACACACACAACAAACACCTTCCATGGACCAGATTTTTCTCTAAACCAATCCAAGGATCAATAACAGAGTAAAGACATCTATTTTCTTAAATCAAAAGCAACAAATCCCAGTTCATAGTCCTAAAACCCTTACACAAATAAGAGTAAAGTATCAAATTTGACAGTAAAAAAAGTCAATGAATTTTGTGTAAGTACCTGTTGTTAAGAAGATTCTTGACAGCGACTTTAGTACCATCAGTTAAAATCCCACGATAAACAATCCCATACCCTCCTTCTCCAATCACATTCTCTTCACACAATCCATTAGTAGCTGCTTCAAGCTCTCTCAAAGTATACCATCTTCCCCATCCAAGATGTGAAACTTCAGGTCCAACACAAGCACTTCCTGAATACGACGTCGTTTCACTAACTGTACCTCTACTTTCACCACTCGAAACTCGATCCGAAAACACAACTCTATGCTCTGTCTTCCCAATATCAACTTGGATCTCAGCCGCAACAGGCTGCGTCGGATGGTAATGGTCTTGAGCCGGAGGTCTAACAATCTCTTGAATCTCTTTAGAAATCGGTGGTGTTGGTATTGCAGCAGATGCGAAATCAGCGTTACGTGGCTTACGATTTCTCCTACGAGAAGTTAAACAGAGAGATAGAAAAAACAAAGCGATAACTATAAGAGATCCTAGTAAAATCCCAATAACGACCCAAAGCTTTAAACCAAATATCGATGTTGGTTTTGATAACTCGTTGTTGATTGAATCAGGATTGAAAATAGACATCGTTTTATCTAATCAAAGGAAGAATCTTTTCGCATTTCTCCCCGGAAAAAGGAATAAACTTTCCGGCGAATCAATGGATAGGAATGATAAAAATCAGTTGCATGTGGCTTCAAAAAGAGAAGAATCGAAAAAACAGAGAATTTGAGTAAAAACAAAGAGATGAATAGACAAATTTCAATCGAATAATTTATTAAAATTGAAAGAATTAAACGAAAGGCTCTGTCTTTAGGATTCTGATATAGAGAAGAGAGAAAGAGAGTGTTCTACTTCTGTCTGTTTGAATGAGCCGTCTTCTCTGTGACGACGAAAGGTATTTAAATGACTATTTTACCCTTTTAGTTT
Source organism: Lepidium sativum (assembly GCA_023374145.1). NCBI lineage: Eukaryota > Viridiplantae > Streptophyta > Magnoliopsida > Brassicales > Brassicaceae > Lepidium > Lepidium sativum. The sequence continues at coordinate 12,418 of JAKUCM010007649.1, read as the reverse complement.
TAGACTTAATGAAGTGGGACCTACGTAATCCTTGAGGGGTTTATGTGTAATTAAACAAACGACGAAGTAACGGAGTGATGACTTGGAGTTCTGATACAGTACGCATCGGCGCACCGTACACTCATCAACAATATCACTAATAAAAACAGATTTTAATCCACTTTTTTTTCTAATAAAGAAATCCAATTTTTTTTTACAATCTCTATGTATTTAAATGCAAATTATTTTACAATTTCTGTCTATTTATTACTTTAATCCAATTTTTCTTACAATATCTATCTGTTAAGTTTGTTTGTTATATAAAAGTGTATTTATTTTTATTTGATTTTATTAAATTGTATTTAACACACACTTTTTTTTTTATCAATTCAATTTCATTAAATTGTATTCTTAATTATGGTATTTTTTAGTACTGGTATTTTTTTTTTGTCAATATAGATTTTGTATAACGTCTATAGGCACAAACTGATTAGAATCAACTATAACCTGTTTTCCGAACAAACCTCGCAAGAGTATCAACCATGTAGTTGAGTTGGCGCGGAATTGTTGTGAGCAAAAAAAAAGTGAAAAAAGATCGTAGGCATGTGAAGTCATGGTAGGGAAGAAAAGCTGGCCAGTCGACCGGCTTAGCGAATACCTCCAGCACCGTTTCACAATCTGTCGACATCTCCACCTCCAAGACTTGGATTGCTAACAAAGATCTCATGGCCCATAGAACAACTTCAATCTCTGCATATAGTGCTGACAAATTCCGATGAACACTCCAAGCCCCTGAACATAATCCTTCTGTATTGGTATTTAATAGCATTAATGCTGATAATAGTTTATAAGGAAAAAGAATCACTTTTATTATCATAATATCGAATACACTTTTGTCTGCATTAATAACATTCGTTTGTTAATTCCAAGTTTGAATGTTTAATTCATTTTCTTCAGAAAAAACTACTTATTTTAGGTTTTGATACAATATACTTGTATATATAATTTCAATAATTCTCCAAAAAAATATTAATTTATATTATTTCCGATATACATACCACTCTAGATAAGGATGAGGTATAGAGTGGCCAGGTCATCATTCCATTTGTTTTTTTTTGTTCTTTTATTAATTAATTATTCATAATTTTTATTTAGTTAAACTTTAGTCAATTTAAAATTAAATGCGTCAACGACCTAAGACCAAAGTTAATCGTATTTTTGGAATTCTGTGTCCATATCAAGACGAAGAGATACGAACTAATAAACTAAATTTTTTAATTAATGCTTGGAACTATATATATGGTCGTTTTCACAAGACCAAAAACTTTTGTATAAATAAGAGTTTTGATTGTTTTAACCAATGAATTAATTATATATTCTAAGATTAATCCAAATTTAAGATGTGTTGCTTTAAAGGGTAATAATCGAATTATGAGAATGGATTAAAGAAAAAATAAAGATAAGGTTGGGGAAAAAAGAAAAACTCATTATTGGCAAGAAATGTAACATTTTTCAAACAAAATAAACTAATAATTCTTTCTCAAAATCAGTCGAATATTCTTTTTTCATAAAGTATCAGTCAAATGTTTCGAACTATACCAGGAGGAATTCTGGCGGTAGAGTTATGCTCCTTATCCGTTATCTCTAAATCATTGAATTCTAAGACAGATGTTTTTGCTAGGCTAAGCCAGATATCGACGATGTTCTAAGTATTGGTTATTATACTCGTATCATTGAAAAAAAATACCAGTCAAATGTTTCTTCTTACCTTCTTTTTTCTGATAAATCAACAATTTTATAACTAACAAAATCAATGATTTTATTCCAAATAAATTGTCGTTTTGCTCTTGTTTTTACTGAATCTCTTGTTCAATTTTTTTTGACTATATTAGGGGAGAAACAGAGGAATCAGGCCAACAAAAAAGTATTGTCGATAATGGGATCAGATCAGAAATGATCATATCAGACAGTGAGATTGATTTCACTTTGAACAAAAGACAGATATAGTAACAAAGCAAAATCCACTGTAAAAGTTAAAAACAACAAAAGAGGCCTGTGGCTATATGGTTTTTTCAGTTTTTGTTTTTGACTTCACCTAAATGTCACCACTCCGTACAAAAGATGAGATACCTGGACTTAATCTGTCTTCTTGTCTTCACCATCAATGGCTCGGAGTCTTTCAACAAGAGGAGGATGTGAGTAGTGATAAGCTGAGTACAATGGATCAGTGTTCATTGCTGATAAGTTCTCTTCCTGCAAAGTATACACAACAGAAAATCACATTAAAGTCTGACACAAATTGAGAAAACTGTCTATGTTTCTGTTTTTGATTCATCCACTGACCTGTAGCTTCACTAGAGCAGGACGAAGATCTTTTGCATAGCCAAGCTTCACGGCAAAAGCATCAGCCTGCAAAACGAACACATTTAACTCAGATTAGTCGATGAGCCCAGGTAATGAGAGAAGGAATCTCTGATTGGATCTGGAAGAGATTGTAAGACTTTACAGATTGTAAGACTTTACCTGAAACTCAAATGCTCGACTAACGAGGTTGAGGCCAAAGCTTACTAGATGTTGTAGTGGTATTACAGAGTGCTGTGAGAATCAGACAGGAGATATAAGATAGATTTGGAGTCTTTTTTTATTAATTACTACTTGGTTCATGAGTTTAGTGTCCCAAAGCCAATATAACAAACCTGAAATATGATCAAACCAATGAGAACCGGCTGTGTATCAAATCCAAAACTCCTGAAGAGATCAGTGGAATTCTGACAAGAGTGTATCCTCCAAATTGCAAGAAGGCAAGGATCTGTTATAAAAGCATCAATAGCGGTCATCAGACATGATTCGTTAAGTGAAATGTAAAAATGAGTAACGAAGTTTTTGAACTGTTGGTTGAGGCTTACTTGAACCGCAATGAATGAGTATGTAGTGTGATTCAGTTTCCAATGTCCAAGCTCATGTGCAATAAACCGCCACAATTTCATTCTCATTCTTGCACTGCACAAAAGAAGATAATATTATGTATTGAAACCGTAATGAGAATGAGTATATAACTTGCTTGAGGTATCCAGAGTCACAGTACCTGCTGAATCAATGTATCATAAAGGACAATCCTTTTGTTCTTGAAGAAACCATACATGTAAGCCTGTAAGAGGTAACAAGAAACGTGAGCTTCCCATAATGATCTAGGAAAGTAGGCATGACGAGATATCAAGCCTTTAAGTCACTCACGTTGCTATGGCTTGACCTTGTAGATCCATCCACAACAAACAGCTTCTTCAGAGGAAATTTTAAAGAAGAAGCAAGTTTCTCAATTTTCTCTCGAAGGTCTCCATCTGGAAGCTAATGGAAGATTAAATTATCGGATACTAAACAAAGGCAAACAATAGCTGATTTGTAAAATGGCCATGACAGAAATACTCACAGGAGTGAACTTATTGAAAAGTGGTGCAATCAAGACCGGGTATATAGTCATCATCACTAGGGATAGGAATAAACATGAATGCCCACAGATAGATGGCAAGATATGGACCTCCTTTCTGGAAAAATATTAACACTCAATGCTTGAATAAATAAATTTTTAACACGGAAACTGAAAACTTTAAAGCTGACACTCATTGGGGAATTATCTATGTGCAAAAGACAGAAATAAGATGACAACAGCATCACCAAACCTGGACTATAAAAATTATTGCGGCAATAATGGGTGGGCCTAGTAAGACAGAGAGAAGTGTTCCTTTGATCATGTCCCTAATGAACATCCATATTGTTTGCTGTAAACATAATTTAGAAGAAATTTAATCCAAATCTCAAACAGAGAACTGCTAAGAAACAAGGTTGTATTGGAGTGACGACATACTTTGTTGAACCCATGCCGGGACTCAATCACAAAAGTTGAGTATAAAGAAAATGGCAAATCAGTTATCTGCATAAAAATATGGAAGAAATATAATTATCTTCAGAGAATGTATGTTTTGATCCTAAACATTTAAGGCTATATAAAGGGATTAAAGTGAATAACCTGTGACCATGTCATAACACCAGCCAAGAATGAAAGAGTATGCAGAATTTCATTCTCTGGATCGAGGCCCACCCTCGGGAGAACAGATCCAGATGTCTAAGGTAATACACGAATATATACAAGTTAATATATTCAAAGGAGATACAATATGCTGAAATCAGATGTGTACCTTCCAAAACCATGGCAAGATCCCAAAGAACAAAATTGCAGAGTCCATAAGTATGGTCACAAACTCATGAACAAAGTGAAAATAGCTGTAAAACATAAGAATGAACAATCCTCAGTGATAATCGCCTTGGAAAATATAAAAACATAACACGTATATAGATAAGATTAAGACGAAACCTTTTGTCAAGACTGTATGCTCGTGATTTCTCAAACTTCTCTTGGCTAATCACTCCAACCAAGGTTTTTGGGAGAGTTGGAAGTTTCAGAGCAGTGAGTTGCCTCAGATCCAAATATGTTTCAAAAATGTACATCAGTATCATGAAACCTGAAAGAAAACAACAGAAGATGAATATGAATCTGATAAAATGCTATTCATATATTTTAGCCAAGTTTGGATAATTAGCCCAGTGAAAGAGTATTGATACAGATATCCACATTCATAAACGGTTCCACAACTCAAAACCCAATTCAAAACAACTCTACAAAACCCTAGTTGCTTTCAGTAACAAAAGATGTGCCTAAATGCTCTAGCAGTATCAATTCCACAGCTAAAATTCCAAGATTATCATTTTCCAATCGGGAATGAGAAAAAAAGCCAAATCTTCTTTCCAAAGTTCAAGTATTTCTGAACAGAGAAGACAAATAAGGTTCCGTACAATCTAGTACGAGGACGAGATGATATTACGAGACCTCACATCAAGACACACAATATACGAAATGAACCAAATTTAGAAACGAGAAGCAAAAACGATGGTGAATTGCACCAGTAATGAAATCTCAGCAAATACAACCAAGAGAGCAAAACCCAAACAGAGAAGAAATGCGACGAGTGAAATAGGAGAGTCAAAATGTTCAAAGAAAGGTTTTGAAGCTTACCCACGACGGATTCCATGTATGGAATAGCCATGGCTGACAAACGATTGACCTGAGCCGCGAAGGAAGAGACGGTAACGCAGAGAGAAAGGAAATGCAGCGACAAAGAGAGCTAGAGAGAGGTTTCTGGCTCTCGAGTCGGTGTAGTAAACGAAATCTCTCATATATTTTATTTTAAATTAATATTAACCCCATAACTACTATAAATAACATAATACCCCCAAGAAATTTCAGAATTAGAGATATTGGGTGCCTTAATGGAAATAATCTGTTTTTGAGGGGTTAACGAGAAAATCCTTATCCTCAACAGTTCAATAGAATTACGAAGGTGCCATTGGTTAATACAATAACGAAAGCCGAGAGCTCACTTCTCCTGCAACTTTATCCACTTTGGAGCCTCGACTATGGCGTCTCCTTCGCTCCTGCAGTCTTCTGCTTCTACGTTTCACGGACGTTTTTCTCCGTTATCAGCTCCATACTCCGAAAAGGTGCTCCTTCCTCTCAGAAATGTGCTGAAAATCTCGGCGTCCGGAACTGTACTGGTCGAAAAATCTGAGGCTGAGAAAACTCAGCGGCTCAAAACTGCTTACCTTGAGAGGATTATTCCTGCGCTTAAAGACGAGTTCAAGTATGTTAATATTCACCAGGTAAACCCTAAATTATTCTCTCTGAGCTCAAACCTAAGACTTTTGTTCTGTTGCGATTCATGATGTTGTTGAAGTCTAATTTTCTGTGGAATTTGGATTTTTGGTATGTGGAATGGGTTCTGTGAATGTTATAGTTGAAGAAATCTAATGGTTTTGTATTCGTTTTGGATTGGTTAATGTAGTGAAAGCAGCCTACATCTGTGGCTTGTTGTGTTGATTGTGTACTTTTTGGGATATTCTGGTTGAAATTTTGTGCATTGTTCCTTATGTCAAGTTGAAGTCTGATCTTATTATGTTTTGAAGTGCCAATTCCAAATTTGCATGCGAGTTATTAATCTTATCATTGATGTATCTGCTTGGACATCTCTGCTACCAGGTTCCAAAGGTTGATAAGATTGTAGTGAATTGTGGTATTGGAGATGCAGCGCAGAACGACAAGGGTTTGGAGGCTGCAATGAAAGATATTGCGCTTATCACAGGGCAGAAACCTGTGAAGACAAGAGCTAAAGCTTCCATTGCTACTTTCAAGATCAGGGAAGATCAACCACTTGGGATTGCTGTCACTCTTAGAGGAGATGTGAGCTCAATTCTCTGTTCATTCTTGCATCTTGACTTACCAAACTTTCGTATGGAGTTCTTTATGTATGTGAATTTGACTGTTGTGACAGGTGATGTATTCCTTCTTAGATCGTCTTATCAACTTAGCCCTTCCGAGAACTCGGGATTTCCAAGGTGTTAGTCCGAGTAGCTTTGATGGAAATGGAAACTACAGCATTGGTGTGAAAGACCAAGGTGTATTCCCTGAAATCAGGTTAGTCCTATTGTATCTACCCTCAAAAGCAAAACTTCTAAAAGAATGCATTGAACATCTTATCCACTGGTCCATCAGAGGTATGCATAGGTGCCCTTTAGCTCACTCCTTGATAACAATCAAACAGCTAAATTCTATGTTGGTTGGTTATTTCACTTAGATTTGATGCTGTTGGGAAAACGAGAGGAATGGATGTCTGCATCAGCACGACGGCTAAGACCGACCAAGAAGGACAGAAACTATTGGCTCTGATGGGAATGCCTTTCAGGGAAGGAGGTGGTGGCAATATTGGTCCACCAATGCGGAAGAAGAAACTAAAGTCTCATCATTTTGATGCTAAAGGAAAAGGAAAGGGAAAGAGATGATGAACATAACTATCCATTGAAGAAGAGGTCTTTTGTTGTATGTATTGTCTCTCCTGTTTCAGAAAAACCCCTCTGTTGTATCATGAGATAAGATGAGTTAATTTGACATTATCAGGGATTGTGTTATTTGGATTTAGTCTATGGGTCAAAATTGTCAACTGAAAAACATGAAGCGGTTTCTGTAATGTTTTGAAAATTTCTGGTAGAAGTTGCAATTATCCAAATTTTAAGCATTTAGCGCGTGAATTTACATAAAAGCTGGCGCGTGAGATTGTCATTTTACCTTCTTCCTCTTTGAGAAAAAATCTCTCTCTCTCTCTCTCTCTCTCCCTCTCTTCGTGTAGACTTCGTTTTCTCTCTTCGATCTTCTCTTTCTCGTCAAATTGATCAATAACACAGGAAGAGCGATTTTCATTTCAAGCAGATCGAATCTCTAAATTGTTTTCTTCGTTCTTCTTCTTCCGAGAATCTCTGTCGTTTTCTCTGCCACTATTTATCTTCTCTCTCTCTCTCTCTAATCCTTGTAATTGCCTCGTAGCGTTAGAAACCCTAGCTGTCGAAGACCTTAGATTAGTGCAGAAAACTATAATCTGTTCCATTCAATCTCGATTTGAGGTTTTGATTTGTTGGGAGAATTGGGAGTTCTTCAGAATCCGATGCGAGATTAGCCTTCTGACTTTAGGATGAGCTAGTTTTTTTGGTTTTGTTTTCGGTTTTTTTAGCTGCAATTTCTCTGGAGGTTTTATCAGTTCTGGGCGAAAATCTTACTGTACATATAGCTAGATCGTGACAACATGATGAAGTTGCTGGTGGTGGATCGTGGGGTTCGTTCTTAAGTTTATCTAGTTGGGATGATGCGTTTACGTTTTATTTGAGCATCATTGGTGGATTTAGAGAGAGCAGAGGATTATTATCGAATTTCAAATTCACAGTAGCCAAACTATCCGGAGCTTCGCGTTTTGCTATAGCCAACTACTGTAGAGTAACTTGATTAAAGCGTTGAGAGCAAATAGAGGTGTTTCTTGGCCTCCATCAGCTAAGGATATTGTGTTTACCTGCCTTGTATAATGAGTATAGCAAATGAAGAACAATTTCCGATGGATCAACTTGTCGAAACCAATGATGAATCGGAAAAGTATGATTATTTGTTTTTTGTAAATCATGTCTCTACTCATAGTATGTTTTAGATGTAGTTGTAATTGTTTTTTCTCGTTGAATCAGGAAACCAAGGATTTCATACACGCGAAAGTTTCTTTTATCCATGAGCGAGAAAGACGTCTGCACGAAGCTGCCAAATCTGCCCAGTGAATTTGATGAAGCACTGTTGCTGTGAGATTCTGTTTGATATTAATTTTAGTTTGTATCTGTTTAAACTGTATAAATGTGTTTGATCATGTAGTCCTTTCATCGACTACACATCTGGTTTGGATCTTGATATGTGCACTATTTATCTGAGCAGTACCTCCAAATATCCTTCACCAGAGAAAGGGAGAATATCTGGCGATTTTTCGACTCATGGTTTCAGGCGAAATGACTATAGTTCATCACCTCCCACCAAGGGTGAATTAGGTAGTAATTCAAGAGGCAGTCATGGAAGATGGGAGGGGCGCTCAGGTGGATGGAATGATAAAGATAGTGATTCACAGTCAGATCGGGACTCAGGTAGTCTGGGCTTACTTGTATCCGTTTACATGTTTTATGATGACATTACTACAGTAGCAAAGTGGACTAGTATTCTGAATAGTACCTTATTGTTATATTTGCGCTATAGAATGCTTTTTGGGAAATATTTATTTTCAGCTGGCTGTCAAATTGATTAAATGTAGATTTCCATTTTTTACTAAGTGAAGGGCAAAACAAATGCATGCTAGTGAACATGAAAAGAAGGCCATAGAGAAAAGTGCTAGAAATTTTGGTGTTTTATAGTTAATATAGAACTGCATATTTTGTTAGGAGAACCTGGAAGGCGCTCTGCTATTCCATCTCGGAGGTCTTGGCAAGCACCTGAACATGATGGACTTCTGGGGAAAGGTTCTTTCCCTAAGCCTTCAGGGTTTAGTCTGGGAACATCTGGCCCCAAACCTCAATCTAATGACTCGTATCAACTGAGTAAAACCAATGAACCTTACCATCCTCCTCGGCCATACAAGGTTAAGTACCCATAGTCATCTTGAATAGTCTCTAGTATTATTGATTGTTGATTTCTGCTCCATCATGTTACTGGGTGCCATCAGCTGGTTGGTGTGGTATTCTTGAATACTTAGGCACAGATTCCTAAATTTCTCCTGTACATTTGTAGGCGCCACCATTCACTCGACGTGATACTAGAGACTCATTCAATGATGAAACATTTGGCTCTTCTGATTCGACAAATGAAGATAGAACAGAAGAAGAAAGAAAAAGAAGAGGTACAGGGGATCTATTGACCTTAATCTGTCCTACATTATCTCTCTGCCAGTGTGTGAACTTCTTACAGTCTATCCTTGCGTTTCTTTTTATGTCAATCCTTAATTGACATTCTCAACTCTCCGTCAGCTTCTTTTGAGTTATTGAGGAAGGAACATCAAAAAGCATTCCAGGAGAGGCAAAAATCAAATCCTGACTTGCGTAAAAAAGACTTTGATTTTACTGAACTTCTTGGGGAGTCCAAAGATGAAAAAGGACGTCCAAAAAGAAACGATGAAGTCAACAGTACTTTGACGATTCCTGGTTCTAATAACACTTCTTTTCCTCCTCAAAGTAATGCACCTAGACCGCTTGTACCTCCTGGCTTCGCAAGCGCAATTTTGGAAAGAAAGCAAGGTGAAAAACCTCAAGTAAGTCATTATCTTTCGAGACCTGGATCCATACCTAAATTATATTCTCCATGAAATTTCCATTCATATCTAAACCTTAAGTACTTTGATTTGCTAAGAATACAATTAGTCCATCCACTACTTTTGATTGCACCTGTTATTTACTAGATTTCACACCATTTGCAGATTGAAACTTCTCAACATGAGCCTAGTCCTTTAAATTCAAAAGGCATTAATATGGTGAATGGGACATCTGTTAATGGGGAAAAACCGGGATTTCAGATAGGCTCAAGTGAGATGCTTATAGAAGATGATACAGATGCCGTTAGCAAGGATAAAAGTTTTGAAAAGATTTCCTCTAGAAAAAGTGATCAAGCTACAGTGACGTTAGACAAGAAGAAAAGCTTGGAGATTCCAGACGGGCCATCAATTCTGGATAAGATTTTCAACACCGCTATAAATTTGAATAGTGGTGATTCCTCTAATAATAATATAACTAAGGTGAGTTTCTTCTACTGTATTTTGATTAGCTCGTGTATCCCTGGAACATAAAATTATATTCACATGATCTTTCATATATGTTAATCTCTTGAATTAGTTATTGATAGGCACTTTTATTTTAATTTTCACATTGATATGCACTTCATTTTTGCTCCAAAATGATGCTTCTTTCTTTCTGATGTAGTTCCTCTAATAACTCGTAGATGAGCTTTTTCCCTATATTTTTTTATTGATCATGATAGATCACATAGTTCTTCTTTTACCTTTAGTAAGAAATTTTTGGTTCATGTGCTATATAACATAATCGAATGAATGATTTGTCCTGTGGAAATGGCTAATTGTTTGTGAAATGTACATACACGCATAATATGTTCCCTGAGAATTCAAAGACTCTCATTTTGACTTGACATATGTCCACATTTGTGTAGAACAATGTTGAAAAAGTAGAAGAAATACGGAGTCCTCAAACTGTAAAATCCTCCAAGTTCGCTCATCTATTTCTTGAAGAAGGTAATCCGTCTACTACTGTTAATGCTACGGTTGTAACGTTTTTCCATACAATGACAACATCTAACATCTCTTCTTTTGGGTGCAGATAACAAACAAGTCGAAGATCTGCCATCCAGCAGGCCACCATTACTTTCACTACTTCAAGGTGGAGATATATCGCAGACCTTTGACACAAAAGCTAAAAGTGAACTTTCAATGGATTTTTCCGTTTCAAGGCCATGCCAGTAAGAGCACTGGTCAGTTAAGTAACACTTCGAGTAAATCAGGAACAACAGTTCCACCTGTTCTCACTTGTGAAGACCTGGAGCAGTCTATTCTGTCAGAAGTTAGTGAAAGCTATCATCCACCTCCACTGCCAGTTGACCAGGACATGAGTGTTTCTTCAGTAAAAAAGACTACACAATGTAAACCATCTGTTGATGACCAGGCTTCGCCTACACCTTCTTTCTTTATTGCAGAGAGGTGCAGACCCAAAAATTCAAGATACGCAGCTGTTTTCAGTTACAGAGAGTAGACCACCACCACCATCTCTGAAACCAACCACAGCTGGAGAACCAGATGCAGGGAAGTCTTTGACTCTTGAGAATTTGTTTGGGAGTGCCTTCATGAATGAACTGCAGTCAATTGGTGAACCAGGCTCTGGAAGAGCTATGGTTTCTGATAATCCTGCGCTCCCACTTCGATCAGACAGGTCTTTTGGTGAACTGAGCCAAAGAAATCAAACGAGATCTGACGCTCTCCCTGGAGGCCTTCTGGGCCTTCCAGAAGATGGTAATCTGCTTGCACTTGGTGATCCTGCAAAACCCACAAAACTATATGTCTTTTCCAGGATCTCAGAATCAAGAGCCTGAAGCTGCTTTTAACATCTCTGACAAGCTAGCTGCCTTAAAGTCTGGTCCAAGGATTGAAAGACCATTAATGGGAGGTCAAGAGGGTCCCTTCCTTCACCAATATCCCCAACAATATGCTACCGACCCATCCACTCACTTGAATGGCTCAGGCCCAGTATTCCATCCTTTCGATTCACGACATGCTCATGTAAAACCTCAGCTCGATTTCATGGGACCAGGAAGCAACATAGGTCAACATCATGATGCTCCACCAAATCACCGGTTTCCAGCAAACATGATTCATCGTCCACCTTTCCATCAAACAACCAGTGGACTGCCTGAGTTTGATCGTCTTCCTCCACATATGATGCCGAAGATGCATATGCAAGATAACCTGCAACAGCGTCATCTAATGCAAGGATTTCCCGGTGGTGGTCCACAACACCATCACTCTCATGTAAACAACCAACTTCCGGGGCTCATTCCCGAGTTAAACCCGTCACATGGATTCCCCTATGCTCATCGCCAGCCCAACTATGGTATGCCACCACCAGGTATAACATAAGTGGACATACGCATTTTTGGCCTCAGATTCAGGATCTTGTGTGGACATGAGTCTGCTGCTAGAAGACCCTGGTATTAACATCGGACAATGCACAGACTAGTTAATTTTGAGTCTGCTCATGTTTTTTGGCTTTTCAGGTTCGCAAGTCAACAGAGGAGAGCATCCAGCTTCACTGCAGACACTCTTAGGGATTCAACAGAGGATGGACACATCCAAGCAGATACCGGTAGTGGGTCAAGCCGGTGGTCCCAATCGTCAAGGCTCTATGGGTCATGAACTGGACCTTGGGTTTGGCTTCAGGTAACTGTCTTCTAGCCACAGTCCTCTTTACCACCCTTAAGAGGTGTATC
>JAKUCM010007648.1:0-18252 GCA_023374145.1 Lepidium sativum | reverse complement strand
AAAGAGAGAGAAAGACCGTGTCGGAGTATGCCTCCGATGACAACACAACGAAATCGCCGTTACAAGAAACAACGAAATCTGAGATTCAAGCTCGAATTGATTCACTAAGAGAAGCTCAATTCGCAATCAAGAATCCAATGTAACAAACTTTATTGGAAGGAAAGATTTACAGTATTGTTTTTACAAAAGAAATTGTCTAACGATCTTCTTCGCAAGAACTATCTATATACTTCTCTTTTAATTGCTTTTTGGTCCTTTAAATCTGTCTGTACTCTAATGTGACCCACCACTTTTGAAAGGAGCTCAAATAACCCATCTTCAATTCTTGAGCTGAGCACAGTTGATCCATCTTTCCTTCCCGTAACACGAGAGTATATGCCCTCTAATTAAGAGAACGAGGAATTAACGAAAGTACAAATGACAAAAAAAAGAGAATAACTGGGAAAATTCCTCCTGGTACGGACTAAACGCTGGCCAATCTCATGGGTTGTCTATCACCTTCAGTACTGTCTCGCAGTCTTTCGACACTTCTACCTCGAAGATTTGTATCGCCATAAGAGATTTCATGGTCCAAAGGATGGCTTCTAACTCCGCATGAAGGGCCGAAAGGTTTTGGTTGATACACTGCGCACCCGAACATACACCTTCTACTGAAACTGGAAATCCGTACCAACCTAACCCCATCTTTAGGTCTGAAATCTTCCAGGAAGCATCCACCAAACATTTGAAACATGTGAACCCTGATGTAGTTGTAGAAGGGAAAATCCACGATGATTTTCTTGCAAAGGTTTGTGCCATGTCCCTGGATCGAGGAACCCGCATTTGTATACGAGCCCTTAGCTATTCCTCAAACTCTTTTTGGACTTTACCACAATCTGACGAGGGTTGAATCACTGTTTGAGAAACAATGTTCATTCCTCGCCTTCCAGATATTCCAAAGCAACCAAGGGAAACATTGAAAAAATCTTCACTATCCGGTATCCGCCAAAAGAGATAATCCAAGTTGTACCATACCAACTCCCCACGAAAAATATCCAATGCAGACGAAATACTTGATAGTGCCCACATTTGTAAAGTCACTAGGCAGGTAAAAAGAACATGATTAATAATTCACTTTCTGCTCCACATTTTGCACACCGAGTATCACAATTCATACCCCGATTGCTCATATTTCGATGAACGGCAATGCACCATGATAAGACCTGCCACATAAAATGGCACATCTTATTCGGTGCATTAAGTTTCCACACTTTATTATATAATGCCTGGAAATTTAGTCCCATTTGACCAACTGCCAGCAAAGAATCGGAATCCTCAGTATGGTATCCCAATTTTACAGAATACCATCTTGTGGTCATAAAATGCCAACTTCAATAGTCCATCTGTTGTCTTCTATGAATCGGGAGGCCTAAGATTACTTGAGTATCGAATCCAGTTAAGTATTGGCGGACTAATACCTCCTTCCAAGATCGTGTAGCATAATCAATAAATTGATTTACCGTCAGGTTTGGAAACATAGTACAAGTTCTACTAGTTGTCGGTCTAGGTCTTGTATCAGGAATCCACAGGTCTTTCCATACTCATATGGTCTTCCCATCTCCTATTTATCTAATTGCCCCTTTAGAGACTAACGATCTCAACGAAGATATACTCCGCCATCCATACGAAGGGTTAGTCGTCAGCTTTGCTGTTAACGAACACTGATCCTTAATATATCTTCCTTGCATAACACGAGGAAAGAGAGACTCCGGGAAATCCAACAGCCTCTATAGTTGTTTTGCTAATAGGTCCGAATTAAAATCTTCCAACGCCCGGAAACCCAACCCACCTTCAGACTTTGGTTTACATAGCTTTCTCCATTTTTGCCAATGAATATTTTTTGATGTTCCCGAATTAGACCACCAAAAGTCAGCAATGGCAGCATTAAACCGAAGAACTACCATTTTCGGAAGACGATAGCAAGACATTACATAGGTAGGAAGAGCTGTGAGTACCGACTTAATCAAAATCTCCTTCCCTGCTTTTGATAAAAAATTAGACGACCAACTATTAATTATGTCTTGTAGTCTATCTCTAACAAAAGCGAATACTTTCGTTTTCGCTCCACCAATATTTTCAGGCAACCCTAAATAAGAACCCAGCCCGCCTACCGTATGGATTCCAAGAATTTAATGCATTTCCAACTTATCAACGTCAGGAATCACATGTCCAAATTGAATAGAAGATTTAGAAAAATTAATCTGTTGCCCAGATACTTGTTTGTATTCCTTAAGTATCCTTAATATTTGAACAAGTTCTTCTCTAGAAGCCTTACAAAAGAAGAGACTGTCATCCGCAAATAACAAATGAGAAATCGGCGGGCTTGTTCGAGCAATAGAAATTCCCGAAATTAGCCCTCGTTGTTCGGGAAATCTTAATTTTGAAATTAAAACTTCCGTACACAGGATAAAAATATATGGTGATAAAGGGTCCCCCTGATGAACCCCCGCTTAGGCTTAATACATCCCCCATGGACCCCATTTATCATCACCGAGTATTCAACACTTGTAATACAAAATAGAATACATCTAATCCATGCTTCACTAAAACCTAACTTACAAAGTAAAATCCCCACAAAATTTTATTTGACTCTGTCATAAGCCTTACTCATATCCGTTTTAACTGCATGAAACATTTCCTGAGCTCTTAAAATATTATTTGAAATATGACGCCCAACAACAAAAGCCGATTGCGTTTCATATACCAATCTTGGTAGAACCCGCTTGAGCCGTAAACACAAAAAATTTGATATTATCTTGTATGCCACATTACATAAACTAATTGGTCAAAATTCCACCATTCTAGTTGGTCTATAAACTTTTGGACTAAGACATATATTTGTCTTATATAACCTATGATCAAAGACACCATGAAATAAAAAGTTATTAATCAATTGAAAAAGATCTTCCTTAATAGTTTCCCAGGCCTCCTGAGAAAATATCGTCGTCATCCCATCTGGACCATGAGCTTTACTCGGATTCAACGAGAAAAGAGCTTGTCTGATTTTCTCAATAGTAGCTCGTTGCATCAACATCTGATTATCGCGCTCTGTAATTTTAGATTCCAATTCGTCTAGAATCAATGTAGTATCCCCATTGGTAGAAAAAAGATCAGAGAAATAGTTTGTTGCTTCCAACACTAGATCATCTTTTTGTATTTTCATCCCCTTCGTGTAGCTATTTGTTTCTACTTTTTTGTTTCCAATATTTCTCTTCCTCCACATAAGCATGCTTAAGATCAACATTGGCTTGCAGTATTATATTCGTGTTCGAAGAACTGCTACTCTTTAAATCCTCGAAAACTTGTTTTAGATCTGTAATGTTCTGCCTTCCTGACATAATAGTATTATGACGCCTATGTGAAATTTCCTTTCAACAGTAGGTTAATTTATCTATAAATGCAACCTTTCGTCTACAGTGCAAACCCTTCTAACTTCTTCTAATTATATCACTAAACCTCGGTTTCCCGATCCACCGACTATCAAAACAAATTGACATTTTGGTCGAAATATTTGGTCCGAGAACGTCCCATAATAGGTCTATGATCCGACCCTATCATCTCTAAATATTCGATCTCTGACCTCGGGAATAATTCGTGCCAATCTTCATTCACGTAGGCTTTATCTAACATACATTGAACCACCCCATTGTTCCTCACTCCTCTCCAAGACCATTGATTTCCCAATTTCAGGAATCATTTAAGTCCACAGTCCAAAATCATATCGTTAAACGCTACAAAAGAAGGCACTTGTCTCAATGACCCTCCTTTCTTCTCGTGGTTTCCCGAAAGTTCATTAAAATCTCCTATAACCAGCCAAGGTTCCATTCTTTGAATTTTCATTCTGGTTATCCGTTCCCATACATAATTTCTTTTATGTTGAAGTGGTTCCCCATATAAAAAAAAAATATATATGTCATTTTACCATTTAACTCCAAAGACACATCAATCATATTTTACCATTTATTTATCTTAGAAAAGTATTATATATTTATATTATACACTTCTTTTTACTAACCAAAAAAGCATTTTTAGAGTCAGTTTTACGTTTTGTGAGATACTTATGTTTAACGACTTAGGTACATCTTTCAATACAAAAATTTCTACAATTTTACCATCAAAACTATTCTATCGTTTATTTACTAATCGATTAATGTAATTCACTACGGTATATATTTTTCCAATAATTGAATCGATTATACATATTAATTAATTTTATACTCGAGTAAATAGAAGAAATAGTTACAGTAAAAAAATTATAATCCTTTAACCAAATAGTAAAAGGATAATTATCCTGAGTTGGCCGTAATCGATCATCTATTGCATCATTTTTCTCATCGTTCTTTATACTTAAACTTTGTGAAAATGTCATTTTATAAACAATTAAGAAAAAAAGAAAAAGGAATTGAAAACTCGAGTATATATGAAAGTGATAGAACATGGCAATGCATTAAAAACAATCTGATAGTGACTTGAGAGACAGACAACACATAAACTAAGCCACAACAGACAATATATGGCTAAGATTTGGCACCAATGTTTTAGGGGACAGCGACAAGACACGACGGAGATTCGGCGGTGGAGAATTTGTTAGAGTTGATTAAGAGGCGAGAAATGGAAACGGCGGAGATGAGAACTATAAGAATGAGTCCGGCGTAGGCAGCAATGAGTGCTCCGCCTCCATGATCGCAGTAAGTAGCGAACTTATCACAGATTTTGTTCCACTTGGCGTGCTTGTTCCCGTTCTTCCCTAGCTCCGTCATGAACACCGCCGCGTTTGTAGCCGCAGATATCAGAACTGCGTTTAGCTTTTTTCCAAACGTTTAACAAAGAAAAGATAATCAATAGTAACATATATTTATGTTATATGATCACCATACTATATATCAATATATGTGTATATAATGTGTCTGCATATGTTTATACCATGTCAAGAATGGCGATGGAGAGGAGACGGAAACCTTTGTACTCTATTTTCCGGCTGAAAATCTGAAGAGCAATCATCAACAAGTTGTGGAAGCTCACCATTACATTAGCTATAACAAAGAACCTGTAATACGTTTTTAACCAAGAATTAGTGTTAATAACTCGAAACAGCTCTTCCGAGGTGTCAAATCGATTCCTTATGGGTTTAGTTCGTTTACACGAAAGCTGGTGTGTGCTGAAACTTTGCGGTTAATGAGGCTTTGATAGGAATAGTACCAATGGTAGCTACAACCAAGGTCTTTGTCTCTTTGTTCAGTGCCATTACAATGGCTGCAGCTAAAGTAGCCATGAATGCAAACAACCTCAGCCCCAAGAGTACTTTCCAGCTCTTTGTTGTTCCACCAGCGACCACAGTCTTCTCTCTGGCCATTGTTGATGCAGTGAGGGATCAGTAGAAAGTTAATCTCTGTGTCAATGTGAAATGAATCTTTATATGGAGAGAGTTTTTGTTTAATATTGTTGGGAGGTCTTATCTGATCATCTAACTTTAATCTTCTTGGAGAGAATTGATTAGGTTTTGGTTGTTGTGACATTACTGCAAACAATAGATTTCAAGACTTGCTCTAAGACAAGTCTTATCTACCAAAGCTAATACCAGTTCATGTTCTATTAGCACATCATATCAACAGAAGAAATAAATTCCAAACCCATATCTTGAATGTTAGGTAAGTGTGTCCAATTATGTTGATACATACGTTAACACAATGCCACAAGGGCAAAATGGAGTTTACAAATCTACAAACAGAAGAGAGAATCAAGTTCCATGGAGCAAAAGAATGCCAAGTTATTGGACCAAAACCCTTTTTGTGTGTTCAACTTTGAATAAACCCCAAACATGCAGTGACAAATGATTCTCAATATCTTGGGTTAAAAAGGAGTCGGGATATATATATATATATAAACATACAGTTTTTTTTCCGCGTAAGTAATATGCACAAAACCAGACGCAGGAATAGACGAAGAATTTGGATTTGATCTCTCAGATCTCACTCATTCTTGATTATTTTTTATCAGTTGTCACTCCAACCACAACGTTGCTCACCTGCAATTTATGTTTTCAGTCACTT
Source organism: Lepidium sativum (assembly GCA_023374145.1). Taxonomy (NCBI): domain Eukaryota; kingdom Viridiplantae; phylum Streptophyta; class Magnoliopsida; order Brassicales; family Brassicaceae; genus Lepidium; species Lepidium sativum. The sequence continues at coordinate 12,163 of JAKUCM010007648.1, read as the reverse complement.
TGTCAAATCTTCTTCTAATCAAAAGAAAAAGCTAACACAGGAGATAGTAGTACTTACCAACTTTCCACTTTCATCAACGGACATTGGGTTTTCTACCACAACGGTTTGAGTCTGTGAAGGTGGTGTCTGTTGGGAAATGAAAAATTGATGAACCGAATTTAGACAAGAATATAGAGAATTAGTACAAATGCATAATTAATAACTCACCGATGATGTAGAAGGCATTGTCCCGGGGCAAGCTGCTCCATTGGGCCGGTTAGTTGGGAGAGGCACTCTTCCATTGCCCATCTGTAGATTGAAAATAAATCAGAAGTCAAATTTCAACATAAACATCTGAATAGTTAACTCAACTATCCAAACATTACTTAAAAGATAGGAGTACTCACATTAACGTTAGTCACGAATTGACAAATAGCGCATTTAACTGATGATGCACCATAAGGATACATGAGGGTCATACGACAATGCCCACAATTGATATGTGCAACCTGATTGGAAGGTACTTGCGGAACCTGATGGGAAGGTGCATGTGCAACCTGATTGGAGGCTGCTGTCGATGTCATAAAAGTTAAGCACAGTTTCAGGAAACAAGCAAGAGAAATACTGATGAAAAAAATCAGCAATGTTCTTTAGCTACCATGGATACTAGAAAATCATATATCCAATTCAATGCTGATCAAACCAAAAAATGTGAAAAGATCTTAAAAACTAAAAGACCTTTTAAGCAATTCAAAGAGCTTAAATATGATTAGTTTGGATTTACCTGGGACAAGGTTTAAAGTGTGACAGCAAGAGCATCTTACACTACTTGCCCCACGAGAATACATAAGCATTGTTCGGCAACCACCACATATGATGTGAGCCATGTCCATCCCTGCATGAGCTGTGTGTTGAGATAAAACCGAGTTTAAATGCAATTTCAAAGCATAGGTCTCAATCTTAAACCTTCTCCTCAATTCTAACTGAAAGACTAATAAATCATCAACAAAAATTCACAAATTACATAGCGAAGAAATCGATACCGTGAGGAGGAGGAGCAGGAGGAGGAAACATGTTGATTATGTTACATAGAGCACAACGCACACTCGCTGCTCCTCTAGGATACATCAATAGATTTCTACAACCATGACAAACGAGCTGGTCCTGCATATCTGCTCATTTTCATCCATGAATCAATCACAATTTGCTTCAAACGAACAGAAACTCTACATCTCTCAAATTCTCAAAACTCATCCAATCAAATACTTATTAGGCATGCGTCATTGCTTCGAAGCAATTTAATATCCAAAAACCTAAAACTCACCTGATTTTTGAACCGGGGATACAAAGAATAATTTAAAAGAGCTGACTTTGAACCGAAACCCAAAACCAATTCAAAGCCAAAGCTTCTGCATACAAAGCAAACAGGAATTGTGATTGAATTTACACGAAAAAATACAAGAACTATATTGAATTTACAAATTCGCTAAAAAGAAAAAGGAAAATAAAACAAGATTAGAGCTCGGTCTTACCGATTAGAGATGGAAAGGGAATCGATTGCAAAACCCGCTAACCCTAGAACGATGATATATGCAAAAGGAAATCCAAATTAGGGGAATGGACAATAGATTTCGATTTATCTCTCTTTCTCTCCCCAAATCTATGAACAGAGTTTATCTTTCTGTTTTTTTTTTTTTGGTAATTTACGCTTTTGTTTGATGGATTTTTATTTTATTTTATTACTTAACGCGTTAGGACACCAAAGGGCTTTATCCGTCAAATGACTTCAATCTGTTGTCTTAAAATGAACTTTTCTTTACATCTGGTCGTTCTAAACGACGGTTCAAACGCAGCGTTTGACTTCTGATCATTAATTAAGCTTCGAAAGCTAAAGCTCACGCGATATTGTAATAATTCAGTAATGTTGTCAACTTGTCATGAGAAAACAAAAATCAAGCAATCAGTCACATAGTCTCAATTTACATTCTCCTCTAGTAAGGATTGTCATCGAATCAGTAGGAAAGTTTGGATGGTGGGTGAGTAGGAGCTACTCGGATTTGAAGAACATGGAGCTATTCGGATTTAGTACTTTCTGCTCAAATTTACTGAATGCTGAGACAATTACGACTCTCATAGTTGTATGTTCTTCGCAGTTGCAGGTACATCGAGAATCCTAACATCTGGAACTCATTCACAATAGTTGCAGTAAGATGTTATGACATGTCTAGTGGAAGAGTTTCAATATGTAATGTCTTTTTTAAGTATTCGGATAAATAACGTGTGGTGCATAAGTGCTTAAATGGTTTGTGGGTGCTGCAATGCTTGTGAAATAAAATAAATATTGTCATTTATGTTTGTATTGATGGGCTTTGAGAAAAGAAAACATGAATTGTAATTTTGTAGCTCAAAGTAAGAAACGATTAACGTTTGAGCTAAACGCAGGAATCAAATGGGGAGGGACATATGAATCAAGGAATAGATGACATTTTGATATCGAGTTCTTATAGAAAATGGCACAAAAAAAAAGGAAGAGAAGTAAAATCTCAAGAGTTTGAGAGAATTAAGAGGGAAACATAAAGAAAGCAAGTAGATGCTCACTATGTAAAACTCTCTAAGACCCAAATTATAATCATTCGAGGATAGACTGAATTACTCCAGCACCAACAGTCTTACCTCCTTCTCTGATTGCAAATCTCATTCCTTGTTCACAAGCCACAGGCACAATAAGCTCAACAACAATCTTCACTCGATCACCAGGCATAACCATCTTTGAGTCTTCATCTTTGTCGTTCATGATCTTTGTCACTTTACCTGTAACATCAGTCGTCCTCATGTAGAACTGAGGTCTGTAACCTGCAAAGAATGGAGAATGCCTTCCACCTTCTTCTTTCTTCAACACATACACAATTGCTTCAAACTTGGTGTGGGGAGTAATCGATCCTGGCTTAGCTAGAACCATACCTCTCTGAATATCAGCCTTTTGAATACCCCTAAGCAACAACCCAACATTATCTCCAGCCATTGCTTCATCAAGAATCTTCTGAAACATTTCAACTCCAGTGACTGTGTAGTTCCTAGTGTCCCTTAAACCCACTAAATCTACAGTCTCTCCTACCTTAACTGTGCCTCTCTCCACACGTCCTGTGGCTACCGTACCACGTCCCGTGATAGAGAACACATCTTCAACAGCTAACAAGAATGGCAATTCAGTTTGTCTCTGAGGGATTGGGATGTAACTATCAACAGCATCCATAAGCTCGTAAATCTTATCTACCCATTTGTTATCACCTCTTTTCACATTGGGATTCTCAGTGAGGGTTTCAACAGCTAAAAGAGCAGAGCCAGAGATAATTGGAATATCATCACCATTAAATTCATAAGACGAGAGAAGCTCACGAACCTCAAGCTCAACGAGCTCAAGCAACTCTGCGTCATCTACTTGATCCTCTTTGTTGAGGAAGACGACCATGTCTGGAACACCCACCTGCTTCGCCAAAAGGATGTGTTCTTTAGTCTGCGGCATAGGGCCGTCGGCGCCGGAAACCACGAGGATAGCTCCGTCCATCTGTGCAGCCCCGGTAATCATGTTCTTGACGTAATCAGCGTGACCAGGACAATCAACGTGAGCGTAATGACGATTCTCAGTCTCGTACTCCACTGTGGCAGTGTTAATTGTGATTCCACGAGCCCTCTCCTCCGGTGCAGCGTCAATCTCGTCGTACTTCTTCGCGATGCTGTTTCCCATGGAAGCAAGAGCCATGGTGAGAGCTGCGGTTAAAGTGGTCTTCCCGTGGTCAACATGACCAATTGTGCCGATATTGACATGAGGCTTCTTCCTCTCGAACTTCCCACGAGCAGAGCGTATGGTGAAAGAGCGACGGGTGGATTGAGAAACAGAGGTAGTGGTCACTGAGTATGAAGGGAGGAAGGAGGAAGAGAGAATTTGGGTTTTGAGCTTAGCAGAGGTGGAAATGGCGGAAACAGGTGCAGGACAAAGAGAAGGTGAAGGAGAGGAGTATGAACAACGAAGTCTAGAAGAGGAAGAACAAGCGGCGGGAGCTGAAATCGCCATTCAGAAGACGGATTTGGAGCAGAGAAGGAGAAATCGAAAATTTAGGGTTCGAAATTTCGGAGAAGAAGAAGATTTGGGGATAAGAGTGAGACTGTATAGTGTATTATCCCTTCAGTAAATATGAAGGGCTCTTATCAAATCATATCCGTTGCAGGTTTTTGTCCTCAAGTTTCTACAAATACAAATCATGCCGTTTTCATTATAATAAAACGGCAGGACATACCAATGTCAGTGTGGAAAACTACATGTTCTCTTTGTTATCTAAAACCTGAACAGATTCTTGTGGACTTTGGGCACCAAACGGCAAGTAAGTGAAACTCGAGTTTGGTCTCTGCGAAGAATTTTGTCACCATCTTTTCTTGAATCTTCTTCATTAGAATTCTCTGAGTAAGCCAAAGCTTCAGGTTCATTGACGACCTGAACATGATAAACGACATTCAAATCACTGTCCTTTTACACTAATGTGTCATTACCATTTGTTTTACATATGCACACATGAGTTATTAGCTTTGTGTTCGACCTGGTTATAGCATTGTGTTGGACTATCGCTAATGCCGTGAAGCCAATCTGAAAACAAAACAGGAAGATCATATGAATTTAACCGGCTGTTTCAGAGAAGCCTTATTACTCTTCTCTAGCTTATGTTGTTTAACTATGGCTTTAAAGTTCATAGAATTGAGCATTTTTACCTGCATATGCTTCATCTTTGAAGATGAATAAACTTCGAGGCATCATCAAGACAGAGAATGAGTGTTTACTATCTCTCTCAGGCACACAACTCTCTGCACCAGGACTTTGGTCTCTGGAAATGTAATCATCGTCTGATCTTAGTCTTGGATGTGGACTGAAGTCCATAACGACAGGTGAGCCAAGAGACAATATAGCTACAACAGGAAAATAAGCGGGTCCATCTTGGTGAGGCTGCGGAAACAACAACCATGGAAATAACAAACATGCTCATTAACTTAGCATAAAATCAAAACCTTAGAATAAACAAACAACAAAGGGAACCATTGAAGTAATGAAGCGGCGTTTACAGCAAAAACTTAATCATAAATTAAATAAATAGCCAGTAAGAGTACGGATAACGAACCATTATCCCTTGGTCAGGATGATATTCATTGATAAGAACATGATTTATAGCAGATGGGAACAGACCCGAACGATCATGAATCTTCTCTGTTATCTTTGTCAGCCAGCAAGGCACTGAAAGCAAAATGATTTTCATTCTTTAACTAGAGTTTAGATGATGATGAATAATTGGATATTTTTGGCATTCTTACTTACACTCTTGTGGAACTAGACCCTTTTCATGGACCATACCACCTGAAGAACAAACCAAAGGTCAAGACTTTATGTTTCTTCAACAAACACCCAAACAATGTAATTAAAAACCAGAAGTCTCCTCACAAACCCCAGTTCTGTAGTCTTCTGTTCTTTAACGTCTTCCATTTGGAACCAGAAGCTCCATATATCTTACAGATACAGCAACAGGGTGTACATATGTCAAAAGTGGAAACAAAAATAAAGATATCAAATGCCAAAGAAATTGGAGAGAGGTATTTTACATGATTTAGGAGCTGAGTTTGCTCTTCTTCAGTAATGAAACCAGGAATGTAGAATACTGTTGGGGTAAGACCTACCCTGAAGCTCTCTAACTCCATGGCTGTAATAAAATCAAACTTGGTATCGATCTTATAACTAAAAAACGCTTACAAAATTTCTTATTGAAATTGAATAGAGAAGAACTATGATCGGAGTCTATTCAGCTAATTTACTCGCAAAGATTCGTTTGTCTGCTACTTAAAATCTAATTTAAGTATCTCAAGATAAAAAAAATAACACAGGGATATATGGAACTAACAAGGAATGCAACAGGAAACGGAGATATTAATAAACCCTTGAAGAAAAGAGACAAAATCGTTGCTTTCAGTTGAGGAAGAATCTGAAAATATTCGATCAATGCCTGAATTATGAAGAACAAAACCCCCAGGTTTCTCCCGCTGAAGGTAGATCTCTATTGGACTTTAATAGGGCCTAAAAACTATTCTCCAGGCCTCCAAATTAAAATTTGGTTATTTTAATACAAACACCTTCATTGTCCTTGTACAAAATTATGTCCCGCTGCAGTCTCTTGCATTGTGACCTCTGTCAATTACTTTTAGTTTGATTTAGTTTGAAGCGTACATGTAAATAATCAAGACAGTAATCATGTAATTTCACCACATTGGTTAGAAATTTGGAATACAAAACATATGGGAGTTGATATTTGTTCTAGATGTTCATGACTTCATGTTGCTAGCTACGCCAAGATCATCTGGTAGCTGGTACAAAAACTGTCTTTAGTAGTTGACTAGTTTAAACCGACTTTAATCATTCAGCATTTTTTCTTGCAAGCCCTTGAAAACATATCCCTTATGTTCTTTGACCCAGTCTCTAGCTTTGCTTGCTTCGTCTGTTTTCCAGGTTTCCCTGGCTTTTTATTTGCTTTCTCCTAAGTAAACGAGTAGAGTTAGTAACCAAACATAAGGAACACAAAGATATGGAATTAGAGCTCTTGTCTACAGTTTTTGCACCCACGTACACACCTGTACTGAATTTGAGGATGCCATGTTATTCTCATATGCAGTTGGAAGATTCTCCATATTGGTTTCCTTCAGCGTCGGGTCGACAAACTCGAGTCTGTAAAATAAACCAGACACAATGAACGGTTTTATAAGAGGAGTAATTTTCTTCTACTGAGTGATTGAGGACTTCAGATATTGATTTTTAAAGTACCCAAGATGATCATAGAGAAGCTTCAACCAAGGTTCTGTCTTTAGGTACTCTCCCACAATTGAAACAGCATCTACCACTGTACAGATTAATAGCAATATCAATGAAAAGCCATGTTATATCACCTCTTTAAGGGTCAACAAAAGGACATGCACCAACACTTTATAGAAATGCACCATTTCTGGAATCAAACATGACTAGGATTATTTCTGATCTAGAGCTTACATGTTTGTTTCTCATCTTGAGCTGCATAGTTCTTGTCCAGTTCTAGTAGAGTCTTCTTCAAACAGAACACCTGCGTTCATTAATTTGCAGTCAGAATAAGGATATGACTAAAAAAGATACAAGCTGACATGCCTTCTCTTTCCCTTAAATCTATACTGTAAGACAAGAATTACAGACTGAAACAAAACCAGCTAAGAAACAGAGCATTAAACTCAACAACTCTTTCTAGAAGTGAAATCCAGAATTTCACCAGGAAATATGCAAAAGACATATAACATAAAACATGTATCACATTTAAGAGAGGGTATAAAAAATTAACTGGAAAGTAGAAAAAATCTGCAATAATTTGCCAATAAATAATGTTCTAGAAACGACAGACCTTATAACTTAACCAAGCTAGAACTTTCGAGTTATCCAGCCGATAGAATTTCATAGATCCAACCTCTGCAAGTAGAAAAGAAAGAGGAATGAAGAATTTGAACAGCTTGAGATCACCAAGCTCTCCAAGAATGATGAGAACATTTACATTATATGTGAATGAAACAGATATAAAAGTGCTACAAGATGGAAGACCTGGACACTGAAAATACTGTTTTAGTTAAGCGTGAGCAGCCATGTTTTCCAAATAAAAGACCAGCAATTTACCTTGAGTTTGACAGGTGATTTCCATGTACTTCTCCGCAAGTGATGACAAATGTTGATATCCTGGATATCCTTCGACAAATAAGATCTCATCAAGTTGCCTGAACTTTCCCAAATCTTCACCTTTCTAACAGATCAATATATTAAGATCACGTTTAACATTTCTGAGACATGAAAAAGTCAAAAAGCAAATGATAGTGAATTAAGAAGAGACACAGTGCATAGAGTGACCTTCATTCTTGCTTCGTCAAAAACAGGCAACAAGATGAAAACAGGATCAACTGGAGAGGCCATGTATAAGCTTCCATCTGTAAATAGTAAGAAGTCATACATAATGATACTGGTTCGCATATTAATGAATAAAAATTACACGAAATTAAGCATATTAACACACATAATAACGATCAAAGATCAATAGATGAAGTACCTTCAGATATGTAATCTCCCAGGAACCAAGAACCATATGATTGCTTAAACCATTGAAGTTCTTGAAGCATCCCATTATTCAAAAGGTAGCAAGCTCCATTTTCTGCCATATAAGCAAAGATACCAAACCAAATTCTTGTTACAAGCTGAAGTTTGCAAACAACATTATATAGCAAGCTTGTGAATAATCTACATCCCATTACCTGATTTTGGATGGCGAAGTGTTAATAGTTCTCCAGGTTTTTTTTCGCCACAATCTGAAACTTCATATATGAAACAAAAGAGGTCAGATTCTCTATAGCACCAAAGGTATCCAAATAGCATTGAAAGGAAGGTTTCAAATAAAAATGTTAACCATAGAGGATCAAACTATTTGGACTGATCAGTAAGATTCTTTCAATTCTGATTGATATATGTCTAACGAACAGTACAGTCTAAGTCATCTTGATGAAATAAACTAAAGCTCATTTTTTATTCAAATCAACGTCTTCCAATCACTGATAAACCTGACCAAACCGTTACACCATTTCATAATTTAAGTCACCAAGGTAAATTCCCCAGTCATAATTCAATTGGAGGACATAATTTGCAAATTTTGAATATCTGAAGAAGAAGAAGAACCTGGGGCAATGAGAACGCGTGTCTTCTCAGTTCCTTCCCACCAAACGGTAGAACTCATCTTCAAAATCTTATCTTCAAGCTTGACCAAACCGAAATTCTATATGAACTAGCCGAACCAAGTAGAGAGTTAAATTGCTAAATCAGAATCATAAAAGACAGTACTCTTCTCTAAAACCGAAGTAAACTTTAACAAAAACAAAAGGTCGGCAAGAAAAAGATTGAAGATTGCGAAACCCTTAACACCAATTTAGATACTATACATTGGTGACGGCAAAAAGGCGCGCTCGGAACTAATGAGGTAAATGATTCAGGACGAAGTTTCTCTGAGACATTTTATCGAACACTTGGTATGCAAATTCCAAAGACGACAGTCCAAAATATTCGGACCAGACAGAGAAACGAGAAGTGCTTGATCAAATTCACCAGATTGGCGCCATTACATAAGTAGAGCGCGCATATAAATACGGGCCTGGGCTAACAATAAAAATATTAGGCCCATAACAAAATTAAAAAAAATATTTCCAAATAGACCCCTAATTTAATTAAAACTATCCAAATAAGTCTTATACTACTTTTAGTAACACTCCATCCCAAAAATATGAAGAACCTTAGATGGAGTCTCAGATAATTTTAACAATAGGCCAAATCCAGTAAAGAGAAAGAGCTGATACTACAACCATTCAAATATCAGAAAAAACTACATTAACATACAGAGAAATCAAACTATGTACCGAAAAACATCGGTACTTCTCTGGAAATGTTTAAACCACATGATAAGCCAAAACAAAAACAAAGCTACTGATCAATACTACTACATAAGAATCTAAGAACCACAGCAACAGAGAGTCAATCTCATGACTTCTAAATATTACCCATTACAAAAGACAAAGGTATATCATGCTGCTTGTGCTTAGTGTTCTTCTTCTTCCTTCATAAGCTTAAAAAGAAAGCATATCATAAAAAAGCCAATCTTCAAGTCGAAACTGTACAAAATCAGTCTTCTCTCTCCCTCCACAGGTGAAGAAATCCATGTTAAAAATTCCGGATAAATAGCTGTTTTTAGAGAGAAGTCGTTGATGCAGACTCATTGTTCATGAGTAGACACCATCACATATACTACTACTGTACACAACATTGACTGACTTTTTTGCTGCACCTTTCCATTTAACTCTCTCAAGTTTTCCATTGGATACAGAACGTGGAACAACGGTTTCTTGGCAGCTTTGTTGCACTACAATGTCTAGTTCTCCACTAGCTGCTCCAATTAGACCTGCAGTTTTTTTATTCAAGAAATGATTCCAATTTATGTACGCGGTTACACGAAGAAAGAAACCAGAGAGGTTTTGGATTTTCATTCACCTAGAAACAAAGGAGATGGTTTTCCTGGTCTTGATTTGTACTCGGGGTGGAATTGAGCTCCGATGTAAAACGGATGGTTAGGTAGTTCAACGATCTGTAGTATCAAATGTAAAGAACTATAACCAAAAAGTTGAAAAAATGCTTGTGGTGTAAAGAGTTATCTATCGGCTTTTACCCCCATCCGCTGATTTGTCTCGTCTTTTCCTGTGAATATGAGTCCAGAGCTCTCAAAACGTGGAACCATGGCTGGATTAACCTGTAAGAGAATATTTGTTATAGCGTTAAGTGTTAAAGAGATTAATATCTCGTATAATCTGGACGCTGCTTGTAATACCTCATATCTGTGTCGGTGTCTTTCATCCACAAAACCTTTGTTCCCATATCTAAAACATTCGAAAGAATAAGATATCGGTTAAGCTCTAAGATGCATCAAGTTGAATCTTTTTAGTAGAGAAAAGACTCTGGTGCTTACAGTTTTGCTGATTTGGAGTCCTTAGCTTGAAAATAAGTTCTTCTTGAGCCTAACCTCATAGTGCCTCCCATATGCGTTTTCGAGCCCTGCTTCAAACAAATAGTACATAAAATCCTAAATTTAGTAGAGAGAGTGATTGAGACCCAAACAGAATATGTGGAAGGCAACAAACCTCAGGCATGAAGATAACACAAGGGTTTTTGGTGTTGGGATCAAGTTCAGTGCTGTTTGCATCTGGCAAACCGACTACAGTTCTTGCAAACTCAATCACAGCGAGTTGCATCCCGAGACAGATTCCTAGGTATGGAACTCTATTTTCTCTGGCGTATTTCGCTGCCAGAATCTTTCCTTCTACACCTCTTTTGCCAAAACCTCCAGGCACAAGAATACCATCAGCACCCTGACGACAAATTACATAGACCCGGTCAACCAAAAGTTCATATCGACACAAGAAATCAGATTGCATCTGATGGGAATGAAAGAATGTGTTCAGACCTTGAGTAACTTCCAGACGGCCTTATATGTATCTGGGTTCTGCACAGAGTAATGAATTTGCTTCACTTTCCAAGGTTTTCATAATCTAAAGTGATAATATAGCTTAGTGTAATCTGTATACACACCTCTTTTTTTGTCTCTTGTTCGAGATCACTAGCTGAAATCCAGTCTATGGTTAGTTTCTTGCGCCTAGCCACAGAGGCGTGTAAGAGAGCCTGCTCATCAAACACAAACATTCTTTGATCAAATACTGACGTGGAAGCACATTTGTTGACAAAATGAGAATTGATAGAAGGATGGCTTGTGACGAGTTTGATCACGGAAAGGCTAAGTTATATGACTACAGTTGTTGAGATTGATGTTTCCTGTAAAGGTTTACCTTGTGAAGGGAAAGATACGAATCCAAGAGCTCAGTGTACTTCCCAACCACAGCAATTCTGACCTGAAAACCCAAAACATAATGAAGTAAGTCTCTAGTTGAAAACTATGAGATAAACTAAGCCTACCATAACAGAACCAGGACAACACACCGGAACATGCAACTTGTCACTCATTTTAGCCATCAAAGACCATTCCTCTAGTGCAGGCTCCTTTGCAATTCTGTAAATGGATATATCACACAATGAGCCCCACAAGAATCAGCATTTAATCTATTGGAGAATATGAGTAAGCGAGACACACCCTTTCAGATTCAAGACACTTAAAATCGCCTCGTGTGCCTTTTGTTCCTGCTCAAACAAGTTAAAATGTAAGATATATGTGATGGGAAGAACCTCTTTAGTAGAACATTGGCGGATGAGAAAGATACTCACTTTGAGAAGCAATGGAATATGCCAAATGTTGGGACAATCGTAGAGAGTGACAACATTTTCCATCTGCAAATGAATTATATGTTGTTCAGAAATGTTTATATGTAGATAGAGGATTAAGTCTTGTCTTGCATGTATTACTTACCGGGACATGGCAAAACTGAGAGAGTTTGGCCTTCACATTATCTTCAAGTGGCTACAAAATGAAGTTCAGTATAAGAACTTAGAGCCGCGTTTGATAAATAAGCGTTACAAAAGTTTCAAAAAAAATTACAAAGGATGAAACCT
>JAKUCM010007647.1:0-26331 GCA_023374145.1 Lepidium sativum | reverse complement strand
GGATACATCTCAGAACTAAAATTAAAACATCGATCTGGCAAGACCGGCGAGTGATGGCTCACTCTGACAAGAAGGCTGTTATAACATTTTTGTCTGGACAGCGAGAAATTAGTTTTTATGTTAGAATCTCTAATTACCCTTTTCACATATTCTTGGTTTCATCACAAACATAATTTTATTCAAATTATGTTTGCATAAAAGGCGCCTTTTTGAAATGTTGAATCCAAATAAGGATATAGATTCTGGTCCTTCGCTTGAAGAACAAAATCCAAAGCAAGTTAAGCGTAAAACTTTTTTTTTTTGGTTTTCTTAAGTGTAAAACTTTATATATGTTATGTAAAATATTAGAATTGCCAATATATGTTAGTTATTTTTGTTGTTGTGATTGACTAATTTTCACGTGTTTTTTTTTTTGCCTTGTTCGATGTTTTCTCTAATTAATCAGATTATTTCGTTGGGATGGCCATATTTGAATAGAACAAAGATAGTCGATGGAGAAACATGTATAAGAAAGATAAAGTGTTTGTTAATGCTCCTCCCAAAGCCAATCTATGGATTCATTACGCACCCGTATCCAGGTATAATCGGATTAGGAAACCGAAGGTTAATCCGGTTTAGAGAAAGACTAATTCTGATGAAGATCTCTCTGTAATTTATTAGGATACGGAGGCAATATATGGAAACAATAGAGGAAAATTGCGTTAGAAGATAGAGTCAATGGAAAGACAAATAAAGAAGGCTGAAAATGAGGTAAAGTCTACGAAAAGAATGATGGAGATCATTCGCAAAAGAATCTAGAGAGATTTATAAATCATTTCACACCAAAAGACTTCTTCAAAGACAATCACAATTCTGTAGTCATTGGATTTATTTTAACGTCTATATACATATCAAAAAAAAATTCTATAAGATTAAAACATGGCATATGTTATTAATATGTTCCAAAAGCCCTACAACAGTTTCATTGGGACACCATAACTTTTAGCAAAAGAAATTACCCATAATACCACGAAGGGTTTATATGGAAATATGTGATAACGATCTACAATATCAAACAACTCACATTTAGTAGCTCAATTAACCATTGTTGAACGATTTTACTATACTAACTTATAGTAAAAAGACCCCTATAATCGATATATAACTAATTTAAAACAAAAAAAACCATTTGACCACATACTCTTTTTTAGCCATGCTCTTCTCTTATTTGTTAATTTTCTCTTCTTATCTTTATTTTCCATTCACCTTCTGCCTTCATTTCCCTCATAACTTTAAAAATTGTTTTCCGACCAACTTCTGTCATGTTCACTGCTTCATCACATTTCCACTGTTAAGTTTTCTGTATAGTTTTCATAGTTAGTAGTAACACATATTTATTTTAATGGTTATTACCGACTTATTTTTCTATATTGACTACAAATATATTATTTTACTTAGTTTTATTACCAATTTATTTAATTCTATTGGAAAATAATTTATTTAACATCACCACATACTTATTTTTATAATTGTTGTCAATTTCTAATCTAATGATATGTGATAAATTTATTAAAAATAAACATATTTATATAACTAAGGATCGAGTCATACTATTTAGAATATGGATTAATTTCTTGTATCGACTATGGATTAATTTAACATTGCTACCACTGCTATTATTGAACATATTATATTACATTTTATTTTATTTTACTATATGGTTTTTTTTACTCTGAAAACTATATATTAGTACCCTCGAGCTTAACATGAAGATTGCTCCATAACTGTATGGAATTTAAGAATTTATTCAATTTATTTTAAAATACAACATATTCAACAATATGAATGATTAACTTGTAATCGTGGTACTGTTACTTTTTTTTGGTCTAAAAAAGAAAAGAATATGAATAGAAATTATAATTTACTCAAATATTCTAAAAATAAGGTAATAACTTAAAATACTCTATAATGATTTATAATGATTTAAATACTTTTTTTTAATTGTCACTTTTTAAAAATGGTAATCAAAAATGTAATTAATGAGTGTCACATCAGTGTGTGCCAATCGCGTAGATTTACCGCCATGTCAGCATAACCTCCACCAAAGTCAACCACACAATAATTCACCATAGGCAGAGTTATATGGTAGAGTTTGGTTGAGCTCGTCCACTATGTGATAGAGTTTGGAAGAGTTTTATCTGATAGTGTGATAGAGTTAGTTATGTTAGTATGGTAGAATTGGGCGAGATGGCTCATTTAACCTAGTTTGTAGAATGAAGATTTTATCCCTTAATTATTGCATCACCTACCTTCTTTCTCGCTAACTCTATGCAGCCAAACACCATTGAAACAAAAATCACCATTGTTGTTTTACCTCATTTTTGAGCTTCTCTTGCTTGGTTTTGGATATATGGATCAAATTTTTTTAGTTTGTGGGAGTTGGAAATTTGACCAAAATCATTGGTTATTTCTAGTAGATACTTCTCATGGTTGTACAACCATGAAATTGAGTGAAGATGTGTGTTATGATGAGTTTGTGAAGGTGGTGTATGAAGATTTTGATCTAAATCAATAGATCTACAAGGTAAAAATGAGTTACATATAAAATGAATCATGAATGCCCTACCACAAGATACACCTCCTATCTTCATGACTAATGAGAGGAAATTGTGTGGGTATATGCAACAATTTTGAAGAGTCAATTCGTCTTTGTGTGGAGATTTCAAGGAGATCTCATTTTCTTGTGGAAGACTGTGTAAGATATGAGCCTATTGCGAGCCTTCCTTTGAACAATCTGATTAAACGATTGGTAGAGTTACTTCAACATGTGGTAGAGTTAGGCAGACTTTCAAACAAGAAGAGGAACATGTTGACTATGATGAGGAAGCAGAAATGAGATTCGACTATTGCGAGGATGTAGATGGTGCAAGCTATGGTAATGAAGACTTCATAACTGTTCAGATGAAGTGCAAAGAAGAAGATAGGAAAAAAATTCCTCCTAAGAAAAGATATGCGACATTTACTGATGAGTACTTAGACATTAAAATGAGGTCACTTCAATTAGCTGTTACAAAAATTTATCCCACAAAAGACGATCTTCAATTACGAAGAGGTCATCTCGAGCACGTCAAGCAACACCCGATATTCTTGGTCGTTTATACTTGGACTTTGTTGGTGGTGTAGGGCATTTTGTTCATTCCTCTCATGTTGCTCAATCACTGAACAAACGTTTCAGTTTGAATGTAAAAGTCCTTCATGGTAGACTTTGGCATAGCTAGTCTCAAAATAAGCAACCCATGGTCTTATATGTGAGAGAATTTCAGTAAGGGTCTTTTTTTAAAAAAAAAATAATACTAAATGAGACTTTTGTTAATTGTTTACAAATAGATGTTGTTTTGAATAATATAACATCCTAAAGCACATTCATAACAAATATACGGCTTTTTTAATGAGTTCTCTTTCGAGTTAAGCATTTGTTGTTGCATCTCTTTTACGATCTTCTCATTCTCATAGTGGTGTTGATTCCTCTTATGTCCAACAAGATCTTCATCTCTTACATTGTGATTCATTTTCTTGCAAAGGTTTTGGAAAAAGGTTTTAAAACTGAAAGAAAAGTTGCTGAGTTTTAAAATGCCGAGTGTTGAGACTTTCATAGTTTCATGTTTCTCTACTCAATTTGAATATTCTCTTTCTTGGTTTGCAGTCCAAGAAAGTTGACCATTTCTCTATTATCATAGTTTAATTCATACAATATAGTATTTGGTAACAGTCTTATGATCACAACTCATATATACGTTATTTTATATATGATTGAATGTGTTGTATTTTTGAAATAAAATGTATGGATACTTGGCTAGATTCCATATAAATATGGCGCAATCTTCATGAGAGGATCTAGAGTGCTCACATGAAACTTCCTCGCGAAAAGAAAACACATATACGTCTTCTCACCTTCGTAGCTACAATCGGACCCAAATCGGATCCGATCCAAAAACTCGACCCGGATATCTTTCCTCACGAACCTCGCTGGATGGGAACCACCCCTTGACCAATCCACCCAAGTCACCGTCCTGTTCGAATTCATCTCCGGGCAGATCTTGTTAACCAATGTCGGAAGATAATGCTCGTCGATGTAACACGGCGGACGGCAGTGAGCCTTAAAGACAGTGTAATACCGGTGATCGGAGACGATCTCGGCGGCGACTCTACGTGAGATCTCGAACCATTGGTTTCCTTTTCGCCAATCAGAGAGTGACACGTATGGAAGCATTTTCGGAGTGTAACGGCCTCGGCCCATGGGCCTTGGGTCGTCGAATGAGCCCAGGAAAGAGCGAGTGGAGCGCGTGAGGTAAGTATAGATTGTCGTGAAGTTGAAGAGAGGAATACAAGACTCGGAGAGAAGAACGAAGTGTGCGTTGGAAGCTTCTAGAAGCGCGTGTGATAGAAGACGCTTCTCTGCATCCATCATTGACGATTTTCCCCACTCCACGGCCTGCAATTTTTTACATTTTGTCAAAATATTGGAAAACGGAAATAACAAAAACCAACCAAAATTAAACCGGATAAATTTTGGATCTAATTTTTGTTTATGATTTTTGATATCCCATGTGGTTAAATATAGGAAGGATATGATCCCAATTCCAAGCTCGACTACACCCGGCCCGAGAGCCCACATGAAGCCAGGTAAATATTTCCATGTGACTTTGTTTCTACGTGGATCAAACTTATAGGTAACGTATTCATGTTGTCTCTTGTTCTCTCCAACACCATTAGACCACAATGATACTAACCATTTAATTTTTGATGGTTTAGGGTAATCATACCTTGCTTGGTATTCGTTTCTTGTAAAACACTGAAGATTCCGGTGACTCTTTAGTGAACTCCGGCGAAGTATGAACATAAATGGAAAAAAACTCTTCGTGACCTTTAAAAAACATTTCCCAAAGAGGAGACAACGGCAAATCCCACCTCGTAAGAAACATGAACGCAACCTTCGTACGAGTCCCATTCACCATCATGAGATCTCGTGGCGCCATTGTTGCTCGCCACATCAGCTCTTCGTCTTCCACGTCATTACCAGACATACGAGGAGGAAGAGCAGAAGGAGAAGTAAGAGGATTTGAGGAGAGCTTGTTGTAATCTTCGACTAGGAAGAGTGAAGTTTGGAGACGTTGGTTAAGGTAAAGAGCGAGGAGGATGACAAGAGAAGAGATAGAGGAGAAGAAAACAACAGTGCCCAGGATGTGAATGTATCGGAGACTGATGATAGGTTCTTTCTTCATCTGTAAGTTGAGTTCTTTAACAAAGGCTGTGATCTTTTGCTTCTTCATTTTACTCTTTTTCTTGTTCTACCTACGTCTTTTAAGTTCTCTTTTTTCTGTGTACATATTTATATATTGCATTGAGATGTTTTTTGTGTGTGAAGTAATGCTTAGAGTATTATAAAATATATAAGATGACCGTTTTGGCCACAAAATAAGCCATAGGAAGGGATCTAAAGTGTTAAAACTAATGATGTTGATTGCGATGATAAATTATATATTAAATTTGGAAAGTATCTCAAATAGAAAAATATAAGGATGTAAAGAATTACTAGTATTATGAAACCTAGGCATCATAATAATGTATGTGTTAATGATTGGACGTGCATGGTGTGAGATGAAATGTGCATGAGAATTGTGGGTTTAGTGAAACGTGATTTGGTAAAAAAAGGAAACATGATCTAGTAAAGTGAAAAAAGAAGAGCATGAAATTTGCGGCAATGTTAAAAAAAGAAAAAAAGTGCAAGTATGTGTAAATTTGTCTCGGTCGTTGCCGATTCATAAAAACTAACCGAATATTTTGGCCCAAAACATAAAACTTAAAAGGGCTTTCCAGCCCATAAGGCTTTTTCATATGAATTTAAGACTTAATAGAAAACCAAATTGCATTCAATCCACAAAGCTCTTTGCTCCGACGAGATTCTATACATCTTTCTCTCGCCGTGTTGACTCTTCAGGCGATCCAGCAACGCCATTCTCGAGGTAAGTCAGACGATTTCAGCTGATTCTCCTGAAGCTTTTGAAGGTTTTAATGTTGTTTTCTGCGATAATTCTTCTTCCTCTTTAGGGTTTTGTTGTGCTGCCGGAAACGGGAGGAATTTTAGCATATATGGGACAATAGACGAAATTAAATTATTACTTTATCTGCTCTTTTTTAGATGCTTGAATCTGATTTCGTCGCAAGGTTTCTGTTTTTTTTTTATAATAAATATTTTTAATGTGGGGATTAGATTTCCATCTGTTCATCTTTTCCATCGTGATGCAGTTGATCTTACCGATAGGCTCTTTCGATTGTTAACTTGAGTTGTTGAATCTGGATTATGCAGAACATTCCAATATTTTCCCTGAAAGTTCAGAGATTTGATCAAGCGAGGTACTTCTCTACCGCATTTTGAGATGCCTCGAGACTTGTCAAGATCGAGGTCACCGTCTCCATCACCTTCGCGTCGCAGAAAGCACTCTAGGTCTCCTGTAAGCCATAGGCATAGTAGGAGGAGTAGAAGAGACAGAAGCCGTTCTCCATACTCGTCTTATTCGTATAGCAGGTGATACCCGTAATAGTTCTTTATTCGTTTACCTTGCTTATTGTTGTTTAATCTTCCAAAAAAAGTGTAAGAAAGATTGGTGGTACACGTTATAGATATGTAAAAATCTGTCTCAATTGCTTTTACTAAGGCTCCTACATATTTGTCTACCCTTTTCTAAAAGGGAGTGCAATGTCTGGATGCTGCTGGTTCTATCGTCAGCTTTTTGAGTGATAGTTCTTATTGGAAATATATCCCATCTATTTGGCTGTTGTGACAAGTGTAAACTTGTGGCAAGAGAATATGTTTTATGACCTAAGTGATTCCTGTACATTCAGTAAAGACAATAAGTTAAGCGGGGATTTTAACAATATTGATGTTCTGATCTTGTATATATTATAGCGGTATGTCTGGATGCCGTGATTATCTGTTAAAATCATTATTACGAGCAACTATTATGTTCTTTTAAAATGAATATTGTTAGCAATATAAAGACAAAACACCACATTTTTCTTAGTAACATAAGATAATAATATGTTGAGAACAATGGCTGAGAAGTTAGGAAGAGGATTCATGCTCTTCCCATTATAAAAAGCTCAATTTCTTCCCGTTCTAAGGGAGGGGAAATGAGCAGGTGATCGATTGCTGTTGGGTATTCTTTCATTGATCCCTTGTCTCGTTAGCTTCTTCATGTGATAAAAGTTGGAGCTGATATTTCTTAACAGTGTATGAGGTAACTGCACATACTTTTGATTTCTTTTGTGAAAGTGGGCTACCGGATGCCTAGTCTTCATTCATGTCCCTGGTAATTCATTAGTTTCATTTTTGCTTACTGCTTAATTTTCGGGTCTTGTACAGACAAAAAAGTCGTTCTATTTCTCTGAGGCGCCATCGCGGTCGATCTATTACTCCTAAGAGACGTTCTCCAACCCCAAGACGTTACAAAAGACAGAAGAGTAGGAGTTCTACTCCATCTCCTGCAAAAAGATTTTCTGCCACAACTCTTGAGTCAGCTAAATTTAGGAATGGAGAAAAACTCATTAGAGAAGAGGAAGAGCGGAAAAGGTAAATCTAATCATAGAATAGACTATAATACATGTTATGGTCAATCTAAAGTTTTTGTTCTCATATGTTTTTCTACTGTAATGTGGAAGTCCTTGATTATTAGTCTTAAAAGTGCAACAGGTTTCATGTTATTTCTTCACAGGCTTTGCTTATGGAAGATAAGCTATAGTTCGACTTGTTCATATTTGATCCTCTGGCACAATTCTTCGTACTATCTCGATTTGATGAGTTACCATTAGTCATTTTCATGGATCGTGATTGAGTTAGAAATAGATATATGTTGAAAGCACAAGAGTACCTTGTTGAAGGTTTGTATTATAATATAGAAATTTCTTCACGAATTTTACCCTTGGCGTTGGGAGATGTGAAAACAGAAATGGTCTCAACAATTTTTCTTGGATATGGAATTAATCTATGGTTCTTTTGCTGTTCAAGAATGAAGACATCACGACATGAGAAAGTCCAGGTGATCTTAAAGGTTCTGAATCTCTTGTGGATGTTCTCTAATATTCACTATCTTTGTTATCAGGCGACAGCAGGAAGTGGAACTGAAGCTAATAGAGGAAGAAACTGTGAAACGGGTTGAAGAAGCTATTAGAAAAAAGGTTGAAGAAAGCTTACAGTCTGAGAAAGTCAAAATGGAAATTCTAACACTGTTGGAAGAAGGACGAAAGAGACTTAATGAAGAAGTCGCTGCTCAACTTGAGAAGGAGAAGGAAACTTCTCTTATTGAGGCTAAAGAGAAAGAGGTAACGTTCTTCAGAAGAAGAAGAAAAAAAAATCCCTATTGGCCTTCTTAAATTAAAGATCTTTTTTAGTCTAAAAGCTTTTAGAGTTTACGTACATTGCTTCATAAATGGTTCTTTTCTTACCGAGTTTCACAACGGATAATCTGTTCTTCATGTGACTTCACTTCTAGAGTTGAGTGACAAAAAAATCGCCATTTCTAGGAGATGCTAGACGTTAGTTTTCTAGGTGGGACATTGTTTTTTTCTTCTAGGTAGAATATTTGCTCGTAGCGTTTTTTAATGAAGTTGAATTGCTTATTGTATCTGTACTATAAGTCTGCCTATTATGGATCATTGTTGATAACAAGACAGCCTCTTTTCAGGGCGTTATGCGGTGTTTGTCCCAGGAAAGAGAGCAACGAGAGAGAGAAGAGACGGAGAGAATAGCGGAGGAGAACCTTAAGAGAATGGAAGAAGCTCAGAGAAAAGAAGCAATGGAGAGGCAAAGGAAAGAGGAAGAACGGTATTGGGAGCTAGAGGAGCTGCAGCGACAAAAAGAAGAGGCTATGCGAAGGAAGAAAGCAGAAGAGGAAGAAGAGCGTCTCAAACAGATGAAACTGTTGGGTAAAAACAAATCACGCCCTAAATTATCCTTTGCCTTAAGCTCTAAGTGAATGCATGAAGGTAAAAGTATTGTCATGATATTCCTCCGAAAGATGCTTTATAATTATTAATTACAGTTATATTTCTATTTGCGCTTGTATTTTGGAGCTTAAAACTCTTCTGGCTTTTTTCTTGTAATTTTAGTTACTCCTTTGTAATTTTATGTGAGGTTAATATGTATCGAGTTTAATTCTTCTGAATTAACTATGTTCCTAAATCTCTGATCGGATTGCTGTTGGCTAACCGACAGATACAGACACCAATGACCAAATAACATTCATTTTGATTTGTAAATCATTAACAAAACCATACAGGGACTCTCCATTGATGTTGCAGTATAAGAATAATCACGTGTAACAGCATTTTGATGACCAGATGCTCTATATCAAGGAAGACGGATGATTGTGTTGATATTAACTATCTTCCGGGAATACCTTGTGTAAAAAGTTGACAAATCGTTTCGAGTAAGTGGTGGGTTCGGTCACAGATATTGTCAATGGATCATACTGCATAGACTTGCAAGTATGCTCCACTTTCTTCTTGGTGTTATACTCCTGTAGAATATCTATGATTCCCATGTACACAACCACATCATATACTTCAAATAGCTCAATTGTTGCCGACTCTTCCTTGTCCTCGATAAGCTTGTGATGGGCTTGAGCCGGCATGTTCACTCCTAATTGTACTCGCAGCCTAAAACAATAGATCCAACCGCATTGTTCAGCTATAAGCATATGTCAGATGAAGAGAGCAAGAGTGGAAATGAGTAACCTTGCAGTTCCGGGAAGAATAAGATCAACTTCCTGTTCACCAACGGAAAATGCTTTGAGTGTGCTTCCTCTAATGTGAGGACCCGGGGCAGTATTCACGGATTTGGGTTCGTGAGTTACCAATAGCAATCCTTTGGGAGGAATGGAGAGTTCTTGAGTCAAACCGGCTGAAAAAATGAAACAGTATAAGTTATACACGCCCCATTGCTTAGTTCTCAATTCTGTAATCCTCTTCTGATGCAAAGGTATGAAGTGACTTAAAACGCGATGGGATTCAAACTCAGTGCCAAGCTACCTAAGCCATCAATTTTTTTTTTTTTTATATGAAATACAAAAGATATCTTCTTGGAACACTGGGACCTACCGTCTACAGAAGAAACGCTATCTTGATCCGACACTGCATTTGGAGGGTCAAGGATATCATTAAGTTGCTCAGGAGCTCTAAAATGTAGTCCCAGTAAAAGACTGTAGTCAATGATGTGCAGAGATTCCAAGAACGAGCAGTCTAAGGAAATTTGCCTGCCATGCAAGGAAAACAAGGAGGTTCCACAAACAATTATCAAATTCAAAACACAGCTGTTCAATCATTATTTAGGATGGTGTTGTTCCAAGATACTGTAAGCGATTTCTGGTAGCAAGTTTATGTAGAAGATACATATAAAAATAGATCTTCCCTTTAGCAAGAAAACTTTGACAACTTTTTATTCAGCTGAGTATAGCATATCATGCACACCGGAAATTATATGAAGAAAATGGTATTGCACTCACTTGAAGAGGGCCTCCCGTAACAGCTTGTCCATATGTAATTCATAAGCTAGATCAAGATCTTTCAATGTGGTCTTTTCTTGGATTTTAATCTTTTCAGTAAATCTCCCGTGAGATGAACCCTTTAAATCATATCGACGGTGAATCTTCAATTCTGTGCAAAACATATTCCCCATGACCACAAAGCGTACCTAGAAAAAGACCAGAAAGCTCATGCTAAAATATGAGTGGCAACACAATCGAATTTAGTAATAGATGGACCAGAAAATTTCTTACCTTTCTACCCCACTTGACTGTTATTCTGTGAACTCCAAAGAATTTGGTTATAAGTGTGTTTTCATGGTCCCCTACATGTTCATAGTACTTGGGCAACATTCTGAGTAAAACCTACAAAACAAAATTGATGGATGATGTTAGTCCTTAGTATCTGTAAACATTTAGAGTATTACCACCACAAAACAGAGTTTAGCAAGATACTAGGACATCGTTTCTGTGACATATTAAGAAAGGGGTTACACTGTCACCTAGACCAATATTATCAGTAAAGACAGGAATAATTCAAATCATAGCTTTGTTCAGTTAGTTCAAACCTGCAACTCAGATTTTTTTAGTGTCTTGATCACAAATCTGTCGTCGTGAGAAAGGAAGAAGATACTGCCACTTTTCCCAGGGGAAGAAATTTCTGTTAGGCCATCATCACCACAAATAGACATCATGTACTCTGCAGCATCTAACTTGAACATCTCCCTTAAATTCCTGGTACAGTCCATTGGAAAAACGAACAAAATATCAATATAAAGAACAACTAATCACTTATTTCATAATTTTTCATTCCACACCCACACAAATCTTAAAAGTATACATTTCTTCCATCAATCTTGGGTGGTAATTTATACAATCAAGAGGAACAGCTGAGATATCAGGTGGAGCTAAGTGGTTTGTAATTCTTACAAAAGTGTTTTAACTAAAGCTCAGTCTCCAAAACTAATATGCACATTGATAGAATGATTATAAATTTCTTTGGTATCTATCTGCCTTAAGAAAACTGTATTACCTGAAAACCATAGGACAATAGTCTTTCCAATAGAAGTCTATAGATTTGTGTGGAGGCGTTAAATTGGAGCCATCTTTAGGGAAGAACATCTTTGTTCTAGCATTTTTACCAAAGTCAGAAGCACGCACTTCTCGCCTAGGCACTGGTGTAATTTTCCCAACAGTATACCTGAAAACCTCAAAGAATGTTGGGTTAGAGGAAGAGCCATATTAGATGTGCAAAACAGGTAGTCTCTTTTCTTGTATGGGAGTGTGAGTCTAATTCTAAACATATAGCAGAAATAATACACATAATGACATAATTATTTACGGTTATAACAGAGCAGTCTCAATGTCTGACAAATAAGAATATCTTGACATATGTTGGTCATAGGCTTAAGGTATTGAATATTTTTACCTGATACCAAGTTGGAGATTAAGCTTTAGATAATTATTGTGTTCCCCTCTTAGAAAGGTCATTAAAGTCCTAGCCCTGACTTCTTTTGGAAGATTTGGGGGTCTAATTTTGTGTGACTTGTCGACAGAATTCGTTATGGTTTCTTTAATCAAAACTCCTTGCATGTATTCCCTTTCGTAAACAATACGGTTCTTATCTTGTCCCGCACTTTGGCCTGAGCCAGAAGACCGTGCAGACTTAGATAATGGCCCATGACATGTGAAATCTCTTGCAGGATCACAGGTCCTTGGATTTTCATCCAGCAACCTATTCGATATTCTACCCGAAGTTTTTGCCGTTTCACTAATTGAAGTTTTCACAGAAAGACTGTGTGTCAGAGTGTTCAAACTCCGTAGCTCCTCTACATTTATTGATGAACTACGAGACAACACAACCTTTTCAGTATCATCATATTTAAGAGAGCGACACCACTTCTTTAGAGATGGATGTTTACTTCCAGCGGGATAAAAGACTCCTTTCCCGTCTTTTAGGCCTCGGGACCAGGTTCCAAAATATAAACATCCATCAAGAAACTTATAAACTCCAGAGCCATGTCTAAACCCGTTCAACCAAAAACCATCAAAAAGATCACCATTTGCCCACCTCATAACCCCTCTGCCACACATTTTACCCTTTTTCCAATTCCCTATATACCTATTTCCATTGGTCCAAGTATAACTACCACGCCCGTCTTGTAATCCTTCTTTCCATGAACCATCGTATACATCTGAGTTACAATACTCTTTCCTCCCAAGCCCATGCCTAACATTCATTCTCCAGGCTCCACTGTAAACAGATGCATCAGGTGACGTCATGGTGCCAAAACCATGAAGGTATCCACCAGAGAAATCTCCTTCATATTTTGCACCAGATGACCACATAAGCTTCCCTTTACCAGATATTTTGCCTTCATCCCAATCTCCCTCGTAGACAGTTCTATCTGACCATGTATACTTTCCCTTTCCATTAGGAAGTAGTCCTTTAACTTCACCGGAATAGAGGTCCCCATTTGAGAATTTTCTATCCCAGACCTGAGGATACACAAAGCGTACTACTTTGACAAGCTAGAAAACTTGAGAGAAGAGAGATCAAATGAGGGAAGATTCATTAACACACCTCGTATCCATCTGGGCTAGCTTCTGATGATCCTAGAACATTGCTTTGCGCCTTATATATAATGTTTGACTCGTAGTCTTGTGCACATGAGATACTTTTCGGCGGAAGCTGAGAAAACCAAGATCAAATATCGTAAGCAGAAAAAATTTCTCGGATAGTCCGTCCTAGGAAACTATTCATGCTTCAACTCAAGTCAACACAAGTCATTGTGCCTTATATTCACCAGACACATCCAGATTCTGAATCAAAAGTTTCGAGACAATGAAGCAGAAATGACGGAGATTTCATCACTCACATCCCTCAGAGAGCACCATATTCATTGAAAAGCAGCCTAAACTTTAGTCTAAACAAAAATCAGACTCCAGGAATAGAAACTTATCAGTAATTTGTCCAAATCTAACTCTATATCTCAAATAACAAATGCTCATCGGATATTCAAATCTGAGGAAGTCAGACAACAAACCCAGTAGCGCAAAAACAGCATTTCAAGCGAAAAATAATCACACAAACGAAGTAGCTGTTGCGCAGCACCGTTCCCATCTACTTAGGTTCCCATTTATTAGAGAAGCAGTAAGAATCTAGAGTTCGAATCTCAGAAAAGGAGTCTCACAAGTAATAATTTCATGGATTTCGGTGAATAAGAAAACAAATCGGAATGAATCCGCCAGGATACTTACCCAGATGAAGGTTGAGAAATCAAAGAAGAGAAAAAGACGAAGAACCTTTGCTTGAGCAAAAGCCAATTTGAAATTCGTTTTTGGTTCCTCAGAATTTATTCTAGTATTGAAAAATATATTAGTTGCCCATGCACCAAGTTCCATTCAAACAACTTTCTTTTTTAGCGAATTTATGCTTAATGTTTTTTTCTTAATTACTGGAGTATTTTATTACATAATGTCTGGCTCAAAATAATAGGGGACCAAAAGTTTTCTTTTTTTTTTTCCTATAGAAACATACAAATTCTTAGCAAGAATAAAATGGAAATTTATCTGCAGCTACATGCGATTATTATGAAATTTGAATAAATTCCTAAGTTAAAATTTCCAAACAAGAATTCAATATCTTCAATACTTTATACTTCGAGATAAAATAATTATATCATTAATGTCCAACAATTTGTTTAACTTACCTCTAGTCAAATTTACGTTTTCTCGTCACATTCAAGATTCAACGCAATAATCTAATTTATGTTCCAAATCAAATCAATAATGATTTTGGGTATTCTATGTTATCGTACAACTATTGTCAGAGTGTCAAATCATCCAGGTGTGTCAAATCTACGATCTAAATCCATTTTTTATTCCAACGTTCGTTGATTAGTATTCCTTATTATGATAAAAATAAATTAAGCCTACAGTTTACAAAACTTAATTTAATTCTAATCAAAAATGAGATCTAAAATTGAGTAACCACATGTAGAACGGTCGAGTTATTAACCCAAAAGGCTCTCGGTCGAGTAAGAACTTAACTCCCTCGCAATAAATGATAACCGGTTTCGAAAATTAGTTTTGTTGGTTTAATGAGATTGCATAAAATCCCCAACACACCACACATCGGCGGCCTCTCTCTTTTTTAAAAAGAGGATTATCTCCATTTGTGCATTTCTTCACTCTTTTTTGTTTTTTCAGATTTCAAATTTTTTAAAGAGAAAAATCTAGAGTTTATCTGTCATATTATTTTTTCTAGTTTTGAGAATGAAATTCAGAAGATTCTTTCTCTTTCTCTTGTGACATCTTGTTAATTTCTAGTTGCGTTTTTGGTTGTGTTTCCTCACAATAGCAAATATCGATTTTAAATTCCAGTCTTTTTGATAGTTTCTCTCTTGCAAACAATGGTTTTTCTTTTTTGAGTTTTTATTGTCACACGAAACAGAGTATCATGTTTGGTCCTTGCTATACTAGAGATTTCACTAGATCGGAATAATAGTTTGGATTCCGACAGTGATGGAGTATATCAAAGATAGAGATCGTTGTTTAGATTCTTCCAGATTAAACAATTTTTTTGTTTCAGATCCGAATAGACTTAATTGTTTTCAGAAAAAGATGACAAGTATTTATCAGCTTTCTTTTCTGATGACACAGAATCGGAGTTTTGTTGGCTAGCTGAAGGCTACCTGCATATTAATGCTTTTTTATCGGACTAATACTTAAATTTTTAGATTTTTTTTAACATTTAAATTTATGTTCGGCCTATATTCATGTAGGTTAATTTAGTTATTTTTAAGAAATTTTTTAACAAAAAGTTCTGAGAAAAACTCCCAACACATATCCTTAAACGATAACTGGTATATCGACAAACCCAATTTAAAGCACACCATTAAGTCTAAAATGTTGATTTTAAAATAAGAAAAAGACATTGCACCGTCCAGGATTAGAGTGAATAAAATACCCCACCAATTGAATATTATTCTGCAGTGATATTTTAAAATATAACTAAATTTATGACGATGTTGACATTGGTAAATAGATTAGAGAAGAAATGGACGATTAAATAGAGATCACGAGTTCGCGAATCGTGAAAAACAATAGAAGACGACAAACGATGATAGGTCCCTTAATCCCCCAATCTTGCTGCTTTGTTTCAATGCTTATCTATTAGCATTATATACTTTTTATTTATTTTATTTCATCAATATGTGTGCGTAAAACTCGTATATTAGGAACAAAATGTTTTAAAATCTAGCCAGACTAATGAATTTTTAATTATTATTCCGTTTTTTCAATCAAAAGATAGATTAAAATCTCTTAATTGGTGAATTGGTTAAACCAGAAGAAAATAAAATCTGGTGAAGTGGTTAAAAACCAACAAGAAGATAAGAGCAAAAAAATGGTGAAGTGGGTGTCACGAAATGTATGAAGAGAAGGATCAATGATGAGTGGGGCTGTCATGTTTGTTGTCGGTCTCCTGCCGTACAACTCGTTGCAAAGTATCTCACTTTTGTTTTCTTTTAGGGTGGTGGGTTTGTTTCTATTCTAGAATTTTCATGTATCTAAATATTGAAGTGTTTGTTAACTGCACACAAAATTAAAATTCTAATTCCATTCGAACTATCACTCATAATATCAAAAACACCCGAAATTTCTCTATTTTCTTAATTACACACAAAATTAAAATTAAAAAAATATAATTCTATCCGAACTAACATTGTACATAGTATCAAAAACACTAAAATGATCAAGATACTTTTTCGTCAACGGCACCATTTTCGGGTTGAGTTTTTTTGTTTTCAGGTTCCATTGATTTTAAACTCATTCGGGTATTTTATTTTCTTGGATCAGTTTTAATCCGGGTATGTATCAGGTCTGAATTCAATATTTCTAATTATTTTCATAAAAATTCAAAATTAGGTAGAATTAGATTTTTACTTTTAATTTTGTGTGCAATTAAATAAAGGGACCATGCAAACTTTGGATGTTCTTAGTACTATGTCTGATAGTTTGGGTGGAATTAGAAATTTAGTTTTAATTTTGTGCAATTAACATCGTCTCAATGTTTGGGTATATCATAGTTATATAAAAGTTCAGGGGTGGAATTAGAACGATCACCTTTCTTTTATTTTTCTTCATCTGTTTCTCTTAATTTTATGTCTTAAATCATCTCACACCTAATTACATAAGAAACTCTTCATCGTTGTCGGAACTCGTGGTGGTCATTGTGACTCACCCTTAGTCAATTGTGGTGTAGATTTGGTCTTTTCCATAAGATCATAGTCTTTGGTTTTTGGCTCCGATCAATTAGTTGATTTTCTGGGAAGCTTTTGGTGACTGTCGGTACTACTCTTGTCAGTGAGCTCGTCTCTCTGGATGGTCCGGTCAAGTCTATATTCTCCTTCGTTTTGAATACCCTTTACTGAGTTTGGTGGTTGCAAACTTGTCATCACTTCAATCTTCGCTTGGTCAAGGTCCTAGAGTAGTATTTTAGCTTTATTTGTAGGTTGTAATTTTCATTACTGGTTCTTAGTTGGCCTATTCTCTCCTGTTAGTGATCTAAACTATAGTATGATGAAGCTTAGTTTTGGGATACCATTCCCTTCTCTTTGCAGTTATATCTATTTCTGAATGTTTAAGTTTGAGTGTTAAAGTCTTTAGTCTTCCTATTTGGATTTTGGTTTTGGTACTTAGCTCATGAAGATTCTTTTGACCTTGACAATTTCTATCGAGAGTCTCATTTTCTTTAGAGGAACCAGTTTATGTGACTCAAGTCATCACTTTTTGCCTGAGCCAGTCCAACATAAGTAAATGTCTTACGCAATTGTAAGGGATATTTTTTTTTGGGGCCCTATACCTTAATAAATTATTTGAAATTTTTTTGGACACTAAACTTTTGCCTAGGTAGTATGTTGTCTGAATGTCGTTCGAGAACTCCAAAATTGATTTTTAGGTCTTGGTCTTTTAGTGTTGGTTTTAGAAATTGGATAATGTCTATTCATCCTCAATGGTTTGTAAGAATGATTGTATCCATTGTTCTCTGCATTGCTTATTGTTGATCTTGTATTGTTGTATTGTTTCATTCTTGATAAAATTCAAATTCAGATGAAAAAAGGAAACTCCTCAAATTCCCGAAACCCAAAAAAATATAAATAAAAAAAAGTTTCAAGACTATGTCGTTTGATATAAACTAAGTCGGAACGTTCAAATTTAGTTGTTACATTTTTCGATAGTACGGCCTGTTGGATAGTTTTTTCAATAGAGTGGACCATTAATTTGGTCTATAAAAGCCCATTTTAAAAATTTGATGTGAAAAGAGTGTTTCTTCTTCCATTGAGGATATATTTGGTGTCCCGTTTACAATGGAATGGATATAACCTCTATTCAAAAATTCGCCCGCATAATCGATTAATTCTCAGTATAGACGCTAGATGCTGACCAACCGAGTCGATTAATATCTATATACAATTGTTAAAATCGGCTATTCGATTAATCGTGTAATCCGAATAATTTCTGTGTAATCCAATTTATATCTGAAGAATTTCCATCTAATATAACCAATATTATATTTTAAAAATATTATTAAATTTCTATTAAAAATAAAATAAAATTTAATCATAACTTTGATATATAAGTTGAATATTATTTTGACGTTAATTATAACTACCAAATTATATATAGTGATTTTTATTCTAAAATACAATATTTTAGATCGTTTAATTGATGACAAACTAGCAATACATGAGTTATACAAAGTCATTAAACCACTAGACTAACTTAGCATTTTATTCGACTAAATATAAAATATATAATATATAAAAATATACATATATAAATGTTTTAAAACTATTCTTCTAAATACTCTTTGATTTATATAGGCTTTCTTAATAATTTGTTAGGGGTAATCAAGCAAACCCATAACAGCTAGCGAAATTTTGAGGAGAGGATCGAACTAAAGAAAGAGGGTATAAATGTAAATTCCGCTTCAATAAAACTGGAACAATTTCAAAATTGGTCTTAGACCAGGCTTATCGGTGGGTTTTAAACAATTTCTAAGGCCCAAAAATGAAAAAAGGAAATTTAAAAAAAAAGAAAAAAGGGAGAAACGTTTCTTAATTAAGAAACGATTTCTCGCCTAAGAAACCGTAACGTGGCATATGAAACGTCATTCTCTCTCGTCTCTCTCTCAATCGCCGCTTTCTCTCTCATCTCCTCGCAAAAATCGCAGAGATCGGCGACATCGCCGAGAGGTTGTTGGCCCAGTGTGACCGGAGAAAGGTACTGCGCTTGCTCCGTCGCATGCCGCTTGCTCCGTCGCGCTCTGGTCACAGGCGTCAATGAATCGATTCGATTTCGCGATTGAAGTACGGTTATGTGGACTCGAAATCGGAGTCATTGGACAGAGAATCAAGTACTTGTGAGGTTAGTATTAGTATTTGTTTGCTTGAATCAATTTCATATTGAAATTAGGAATTAGAGTTTCTTTGATTTGAAAAATTAGGGTTTCGGTGATTTGGGGAAAAATGTTGACTCGTTTATAACTCGCTTATTATAGTAATTAGAAGCATTTAGGTGTCAATTACTGATTGTTTGCCATTATTTTCGGATCTAGAAATTAGGGTTAAGTTAATTTGATAAATTAGAGTTAGCTTTGTCTTTGATTTGGTAATGAAATGGTTCTGGTTTAATGTTGATGAGTTGATATGATTCTGGTTTAACGATGATGAGTTGATATGGCTCTGGTTTTACGATGATGAGTTGATATGGCTCTGGTTTTACGATGATGAGTTGATATGGCTCTGGTTTTACGATGATGTGTTGAGTAATATGTTTGCATAACCATCATAATCTTCTGTTAAGTTTGAGAGTTATGAATTTAATCTCTTCTCTGTTTTATTTGGTGAGGTGCGGTGAACAAAAGGGAATGGATTACATCAATGAGAAGAGGTTGCAGCAAGTATGGAGAGTTTATTAGAACAGGTTAGCTTCTGTCTTTGACTTGTTCATGATATGGTTCTAGTTTAATGTTGATGAGTTGATATGGTTCTGGTTTTTAAACATGATTACTTGATATGGTTCTGGTTTTTAAAAAATGAGTTCATATGGTTCTGTCTTAATGAGGTTAATGTGGTTCTGTGTTAATGTGGTTCTCTGTTGATATGTTTCTATTTTATTGTGATTATGGTTTGGTTAGTTTGGATCAAATATTTGATAGTTATGAAATTAATTTCTTCTCTATTTTAATTTGTGAGGTGCGGTGACCAATAGGCAATGGATAACATCAAAGAGAGGATAACATCAAAGAGAGGATTTTGAATCATATCAACAGGTTAGCTTCTGTCTTTGACTTCTTGTTTGATATGGTTCTGTCTTTGACTTCTGGTTTAAACATAATGTAGTTGATATGGTTCTGGTTTTTTAAAAAGTAGTTGATATGATTCTGGTTTTTTTAAAAAGTACTTGATATGGTTCTGGTTTTTAAAAAAGTAGTTGATATGGTTCTCTCTTACTGTGTTAATGTGGTTCTGTGATAATGTCGTTCTGTGTTAATATGGGTCTATGTTAATGGGTCTGTGTTAATGTGGTTTTGGTTTAATGTTGAAGAGTAGATATGGTTCTGGTTTAAACATAATGAATTGATATAAATGCAACTTGTTCTGATTCTGGTTCAGACTATAAATGATGAGTTTAAGTTGATAGTTATTATGAGTTTAAATGTTGTGTCTAGGTTCATAGTTATGAGTTTAAATTCTGTGTGTGATGAATGCATGATAAAAACCATATTGCATTTGTGTGTCTGTTAAATGATATCTAAATTTGTCATTAAATGCTAACCACAATTGCTTTTTGTATTAACTCAACCTAAACTTTGTGCTTATAAAAAGAACTCTCAACCTAAACTCCTAAAAAGCAACTCTAAAACGTACTCTCAACATAAACTCCTTAAAAACAACTCTAAACAGAACTCTCAACCTAAATGAATCCTTATTCTAACTCGGCTAGCTTCATGGAGCTTTTAAGTAGTCAACAAAGTTCCCCATTCCTCCAGCCAAGTCGGTGTGAGACACCATCACCAAGTTCTGTACTTGGTGATTCTGAGGGTAATACCCGTACATCAATCAAGAGAGTTTCTTGGTCAGTCGGTGAAGACCTTATCTTGATATCGGCTTGGTTAAACACAAGCAAATATATCATTGTAGGGAATGAACAAAGAGGAGAAGCTTTCTGGCTGCGGATTGCTCAGTATTTCGCTGCAAGTCCGAATGCTGATCCAATGAAACCGAGAATGTCAGGGCAGTTCAAAATGAGGTGGAACAAGATAAATGAGATGACATGTAAGTTTGCGGGTTCTCACCAAGCTGCAACAACTCAAATGGCAAGTGGAATGAATGATGATGATCTCATCAAGATGGCACATCAGATTTTTGAGAATGACTACAAGAAGAAGTTCACCATGGAGCACGCTTGGAGAGCATTAAGACATGACCAGAAGTGGTGTGCTCTGCATACTACAAAGAAAACAGAGAAGAATAAAAGAAGAAAGACTGGATCCGCCAATGTTTATTCCTCTGAAGCTTCCATAGATGAAGTAGAGTCTCAGGCTGCTGAATCTCGTCCACAAGGTGTCAAGGCTGCGAAGAATAAAGGAAAGAGGACTGCTGAAGATGGTAATAAATCATTGGAAAAGATTCAGAGCTTATGGGATGTAAGGCAAAAGGACTTTGCCTTGAAGCAACAAAAACATGCATTGATTGATAAACTAACAAACATGAAACTACTTGAGTGTATTCTAGGTAAAACAGAGCCTTTATCGGAAATGGAAAAGAGCTTAAGCTGAAGCTAATTAAAGAGATTTTGCTTTGAATCTCAAATGTTTGAATCTGTGAAGTGTGTTTTTAGTTTCTCTGTTTTTGTTTCTCTGTTTGCTTAAGCTGAAGCTAATTTCGGTTTGCTTTTAGTTTCTCTGTTTCAGTTTTTTGTGTATCATAGTTTTGTGAATGTATTGTGATATAAAGCAATAGTTTTTTTTACATTTTGGACTCAATGTTTGTTTGTTTCTTTCAGGTTCCATCTTACATGAAGGACTCTGCGTAAACTAGAAGACAACAAAGAAGTCTCACGGGCTATTTGTTTAATAGGACAAAGAATTGTCACGGGTCTGCACTTATGTCACGGGTCTGCACTTATGTGTTTGTTAATGTTTTGTTGGTCAATGTTTGTCACGGGTCTGCACTTATGTGTTTGTCAATGTTTGTCTAATCAATCATGTTTGTCAATGTTTTGTTGGTTTATGGTGAAACGATGTGTTTGTAAACAAATATCCTCACACTTCTTCTATAAATCTCTTTACACATTATGCATCCGATATATAACTTTCTTCCCCTCACTTCTTACCAAAAACCACCTTCTCTTTTAAAAATATAATCACACTACTTATTCATTCTAAATATCATCTCTCTTCTTCTAACTTCTTACCAAAAATCTTCTCTTCTTACAAATTGTCACAAACCAAAACCTAAAATCTTCTCTTTTAACTTCTTATGACTTCGTCTTCCCGTGATGAGTTAGCAGAAGCGTTGAATGAGGAATTCAATAATATTTTCTACGAAGAATTGGATACGTCATTGTACTCTTACGATGATCCTGTAGCAGCTCCAAAACCGAGAAAAAAAAAATCCATATTGAAAGACACCGTGAAGAAGGACACATCAAGTTATGAAACGACTATTTTGCTGAAAATGCAACTTTCCCGCAGAATATGTTCCGACGTCGCTTTCGAATGAATAAGCCATTATTCATTCGTATTGTTGATCGGCTATCAACTGAAATTCTTTTCTTTCAACAACGACGAGATGCAACCGGAAGGTACGGTTTCTCTAGACTACAAAAATGTACTGCAACAATTTGTATCCTCGCATATGGGTGTGCGGCTGATGCAGTTGATGAATATCTTCGGATTGGTGAAACCACTTCCTTGAAGTGCATGGAACATTTTGTTGACAGAATCATTTCTTGCTTTGGAGATGAGTACCTCAGAAAACCCACCGCTGAAGATCTTCAAAGGCTACTCGTTATTGGAGAGATTAGAGGATTTCCCGGCAGGATGGGAAACATCGATTGTATGCATTGGGAGTGGAAGAATTGCCCCACCGCTTAGAAAGGGCAATATTCTCGTGGTTCCGGTAAACAAACCATAGTTTTAGAGGCAGTTGCTTCTCAAGATCTTTGGATATGGCACGCTTTTTTGGTCCTCCAGGAACTTTAAATGATATCAATATTCTTGATCGCTCTCCAGTTTTTGATGACATATTACAAGGACGAGCACCAAAAGTGAGGTATGTAGTCAACGGGAACGAATATCGTTTGGGATACTATCTCACTGATGGAATTTATCCGAAGTGGGCTTCATTTATCCAACCTATTTCACTTCCACAAAGTCAAAAACAATCTCTATTTGCCACCCATCAAGAAGTTTGTCGTAAAGATGTCGAGCGTGCTTTTGGAGTTTTACAAGCTCGGTTTGCAATTGTTAAAAATCTAGCTCTTTTTTGGGAGAAGGCAAAAATCGGAAAAATCATACGAGCATGTATAATACTCCACAATATGATATACTCTGGTAGACGTCAACGAATTCATAGAGGCGGAATCTTCTAGACGTACGACGGTCGATTTCACCTATTCTACTAATATGCCTTCGAATCTCGTCGATATGATGGCCAGTAGAAGTCGGATTTGTGATCGAACTATCAATGAACAATTGAAAAATGATTTGGTCGAGCATATATATGGACTAAATTTTCCAACAATTTAGACTAAATTGTTGTGTTTTATATTATTTATTGTAGCTAAGAATATGTTTTACAAATTTTAATTTGCATTAATAATTATCTTATCTAAAATTATTTTCATTTTTAAATTCTAATAATAATTTATTTTTAATAAACTCATTTAAAAAACTACCAATAATCTCTCTTACAAATTCAAACCTAAATTACATTTCTTAACCAACTTTTTCTCAAATATTCAAAATTCTCAATAAGTTGGCTCGGTTAACTTGGAAAATAAAAATATGGAGACACCAGTTCTGGGAGTTGAGCTTCGCTGTCCTCATCTCTTCAACACTCACTCTCTTTGCTCTTCCTCTCTCTCTCTCACTTCCCGCAGTATCTGTACGATTTTTCACGGCGGCGACGTCATCTACCGCCGTCGAATCACCGGTGGCCGTTGCAGAAGCTCCTCTCCTCTCTGCACAGGTTTCTATATATCGCAGCACGTATCTTCAATGTTCTTCACATTTTGTCATAATCTGTTGTCATTTGCTAAAGTTTTTCTGCCTCATGATATTGTTGTCCCCTCAGCAGATTATCAAGAGTTTTGAAGGTACAAGATTTGAATGTGATTTTAAGGGATTTTGGAAAATCTGGAAGATGGCAGGATCTTATACAGGTTTGTTGATTTCAACATTGGATTGAGTGAAAGTTCTTTATTTTGTTTCCTGCAGAAGCAAGAGTTTTATTTTTGGCAATTTGTTGTAGCTCTTTGATTGGATGCAACAACATGGAAAATTTTAGTGATTCAACGTACAGTAGCCGCATAAAGTTTGTGGGGGCAAAAAATGTCTCCAAGGCTCTAGAGATCTACCAAAGTATTCCAGACGACTCAACCAAAATCAATGTCTACATATGTAACTCCATTCTCAGTTGTCTGGTTAAGAATGGAAAACTCGACAGCTGTTTCAAAATGTTTGATCAGATGAAGCGCGATGGTCTTAAACCTGATGTGGTTACATATAATACGGTATGCTAGCTCAAGCTTTCACTGCAAAAGTAAAATGCAAAAATAATTTGCATATTGTTTTCATAGCTGCTCGCAGGTTGCATCAAGGTGAAAAATGAATACCCAAAGGCTATGGAACTAGTTGGAGAGCTGCCACATAACGTTATACAAATGGACAGTGTAATGTATGAGACTGTCTTAGCTATTTGTGCTTCAAATGGTCGATGCGAAGAAGCTGAAAACTTTATCCAGCAGATGAAAGTTGAAGGTCTTTTGCCCAACATATATCATTACAGCTCCTTACTCAATTCTTATTCTTAGATAGGATATTACAAGAAGGCTGATATCAACTGCAAACAGCACGTCCTAAGAAGTCCCCATCATGAGAAAATGTAGAAGTGGTTTAGATGCCACTTGTATCCAAACATTATTCAGACGCCAATTCTGTATGAACATGCTTCAGATTTAATATACATCTAGATAGTAGATACTTTCAATTTTGTGTAAGACTTGGAGCTTCAAGCTCGTAGGTAGATTGAAAGTTATTAATTGTTTGCACATAACATGTATGAAAAAGGAATAAGCAAAAGAGGTATATCTGGACACATGATACCAGATTGTATCAGCTTCTGTGATGCATTCCTTTATTTTCTTTCTACCTTTATCTTATCCTTTTTTTGTAGTTTTTCTCTCTGCATTTTTTTATTGAAGGATTGTTCACATGATCCATTTTGCTTATCACTATATGAGAGATTGGTTCTCTCCGTAATTTTGATTCCTTCTCGCTTGTTTTAGTAGAGCTGCATTAATTTGCAGGTGATGATGACAACTTTACTAAAGGTTTATATTAAAGGAGGCTTGTTTGACAGATCAAGAGAGTTACTTTCTGAACTTAAATCTGCAGGGTACGCCGAGAACGAAGTAGTTAGAAAATATCACATTTCAGCAAAGCTGGATGTATACTAGAATCGTGCAAATATAAATCTGGCTAGAAAATTTTGATTTCTGCAAAATGTTGAATAGAGTAAGCAGCACTAATAATTATCATGTTGTGAGAACCAGTGGACAACATTTGTTATACATTATAGAAAACATAGCTTATTGGTTTGGTAAGTAGAGCTCATATAGCTTTCTTATTCACCTGGCAATTATCTTATGGTCAAAATTATATTTTCTTCTCTAGATGCCATACTGTATGTTGATGGATGGTCTTTCAAAGGCGGGAAAGTTAGAAGAAGCAAGGTCAATCTTTGCTGATATGAAAGGGAAAGGTGTTCAATCTGGTATGTTTTTTCATTTATATATTTATTTATTGATGGTTATTTAGCAAGTGAGCTTTCATATTTTATTCTGGACTCTTCAACAGTTGCTGTTACTTTTGGGATATAATTTCACTGCTGTTCATAGGATCAGGAATATTTTGTAGTGATATCTTGTGCCCGTCTTTGGATACACACTGTCCATAGACTCAATGCAGGATTTGTCAATAACGTGAAACTGTCGGTCTGTCCTTGAAGATCTATCCGAATCACTACAGATTATATGTACCAGAGTATTCCAATATCAGTTTCCTGCTGTTATAGACAATGACGTCAGTTTCTTGTTTCAGTTGGATACGCCAGCAGCATCATGATATCTGCTTTATGTCGAAGTAAACATTTTGAGGAGGCAAAAGAACTGTCAAGGGACTCTGAAACCATTTATGAAAAATGCGACTTGGTAATGTTAAACACAATGCTCTGTGCTTATTGCAGAGCAGGAGAAATGGAAAGTCTTATGCGAATGATGAAGAAAATGGATGAGCAAGCCATAAGTCCCGACTATTATACTTTCCATATCTTGATCAAATATCTCATTAAGGAAAAATCTTGTTTCTTAGCTTTACTTGTCGTGGATATCTTTTGGTAAGGAATATGAGAATTTTGCATCAATTTGTTGAATTTTGCAGGAACTCTGTTCGTCCTTGATTTTCCATTCTCTCTCTTTT
>JAKUCM010007646.1:0-15986 GCA_023374145.1 Lepidium sativum | reverse complement strand
TTAAACATCACGTCTGACAATTATACTTGACGGTGGTTCATGTGGTTTTCTTAATTTATGTAATTGAATTTAGTTAACTCATTACTGATTTTGGATCATTTATAAATGTCACAATAGAAAATTAAATTTGATGATATTGGTAATTTATCTAATTGGTGAGCCGAAGTTGTGTATATGTATGAAAGAAAGCTACCAAAACGTCGTTTTAAAGCAGGAAATGAGCCACAAGTATCACAGATAAACAACAACTATAGGATGTTGCTTTTAAGCAAAATAAAAGATGTTTTACCTTCTGAATACAATGAAGTGAGAGAAATCCAACTTTCAAGCACATTTTGGGAATGTATGAAAACTCTCTTGGATATTCAGCTCGATTAATTCATAGCATCATGTGCAGACAATAGGTTACTGAGAAAAATATGAGCTTTGGTTTGTGTTTGGAGGGAGAACTCTACGATTCTCTTTACAAGAATTTCACGCAGTTACATGACTTAAGTCCATAGATGATGTGATATGTGATACAGAAGAATGGAAAGATGATCTTGGATTTGGAGTAAATTGGTTAAGAGGAAAGACAAGATAAGCATGAAGATGATGGATGAATATATAGGTGGTGTTAACAAATGGAGTCATGTAGACAGAATAAGGTTAGTATATGTATGTGTAATAACAAGGTTCGTAATGGCGAAGGATGAGAAAATAAATATTCCCTACACATACATAGAGTTGGTAATGGATTTGGACAAGCTTCAGACTTACTCATGGGGTGGTTGAATCCCTTAATCTTCTTGTAAAGTCCATCATCAAAACGAGAGAGCATTTAAAAAACCCAAAGAGCTATGTTTTGGATGGATTCTCTTTTCCTTTTTTGATTTGGATCGTGGAAGCTATTCAAGAGATTGGAAAATTGTTGGGGAAAAAAATCAATGAGGAGCTTACAGAAGGTCCTCGACGTTCTAATTGGAAAGGTGCTGCAAAAGTATCATATGATGACATCATATTAATGGAAAACTCATTCGCCTTATGTGTGAGTTCTTATTTATTAGTTTGTGAATTTATTCTCATTTTTATATTTTTATAAGTGATGCTACAATTAAGCTATAAACTTTTTGTAGGATATTATTTATCCACACATATATGTCATAGCGGAAATAATGAAAGCTTTGAATCTGCTGCTTTCTTATGGCCTGATGAGATGAGAAACGATAAAGTTGGTCATCCTTGGATTCTTTAATAAGAACAGGGTATGATTTTGGTGAACATACTTGGGGGTTTGTGGAACCTATTGAGATATCCTAAATTTAGTTAAGGATGAAATCAAAGAAGTAGGAAATGAAAATATTGAAGATAAGGATGCTGATCCAACTCACAATTTTGAACAAACCCCAATTTCTAGTTTAAGGATATGTAGAAAGAAAATCCCCGATCACTGTGCAGAGAAACGCAAAAAAGATTTGCTATGTAAGCGAGCTGCTTTAAATCAAGAATTTATCGAAGAAGACATCAAAGTTTGTATTCAAAAATGTTTTGAAGATTCTTTTTCTCGTTCGAGAGTAAGATTATGAACGATTGAGAAATTTGGAGAACGAAGTCTCAAAACTAAAGGAGTATATAACTGGAATGACAAAGAATGAATGGTCATCCGTTGATTCACAACCATCATATACATGTGCTAAGAGTAAATCTAAGGTAACTACTAACAAAAGTAATAATGCTTGATCAAATTTCTATGTTATTTTAATGATTGTTCAGACAATTGCATCTAATCATAGTCAAACATGTTAAAAACAATACAAACTCTTTATTGCGACTTTTGAGACTGTGTTTTATAACTCATGTTATCATATTACAAACTATACTAAGACTTATAATATTAAAACCTCAATTATAATCAATACCCTTTTGTAATCAAGCTATAAATTATAGAGTTTCTGTAATCAAACTCAACTTTGCATTATCAGAATATTATTTTATGGAGGAAAAAGAGTGAAATAGGTAGTAGCTTGAATGGGACGGTGAAAATTAAAAAGTAAAAAAAGACATGTTAACAGAGGTGGAGGCACATATCGTGGTTCGTGATGACAACAGTTGTGTTTGAAGTTACTTTAAGTTATATTAAAAGTACTTTGTCTATTTAAGTTGTTGCTTAGCTTTGTTTCAATTAGCGAGAAAGAAGTAATGTGTTTTTTTTTCTTTGTGATTGTAACGTTCTCCAATAGTCTTGTTTAAGGCTATGGATTGTTTAATGAATCATTACTTATTTTGGAATATTGATTCAATTGTGTTGATTGGTTTGTTCGGGATGGTCTGCTTCAGAATCGTTTAACCTGCGACTTCCTTATTCGGAAGATCAATCAGAATGCTTTTGGGGAACTCTTCCTTGGATGATACACTCACTATTCTATTGTGCTGTTTCATTGCAGCTTACATGTTTGGTGCTACCGTACATATATTTTTGCTTCTTAAGACAGCTTGGAACTAATAATCATATCAAGCAGTTGAGAAATGCTCTTTACTCTCCATAAATCGCTTATACTCTCCGATAGTCTTGTTAAAGGCTACGATTATTAATGAATTATTGTTTACTTTAGGAATAAGTAATCATTTTTTATATTAGGAACATTTTAACTAGAAGTTTAAGTGAATAAACCAACTAGTAAGGAACCCAGGAAACTATAAACTTAAGCCCTTTTAGTCCCCATTATGTAACCAAAGTTGTAAATCTATAGCTGTAATTCTTTTATTTCATTTAAGATTTACAAAATATGTTTCAGACTTCCAAGTGTTTATAACTTCACTCGTCCACTTACTTCATGATTTTACACATGATCGTTTCTGTCATATTTGTATCATGTTCCTTTATACAAAAATACAAAGTCTGCAATTTAAATTTGCTCCAAAGACCTGCAATTTATATTGATTCTTTTTCTAGTTTACATTACGTTTCAGTACTTTAGGAAGTTATCTCACTTACATACATCATAATTTTAAACTAAGACCATTTATCTCATTGTTCAATGCATGATCTTCCGAAAATCTGTGAAAAACATTCCTCACAAAACGTTTCATGTTACATTCTACCAATACATATAACTGTTGTGCTACATACATACATGAATACTTTATCCTAGTTTTAGTATATAAATTCATTGTACTTGAAACTTGACCATTCATGGGGGAGTCAAAAGCTTACACATATAAAAGGATTGCTCTCAGATTTTTAATTAATAGACGGGAATATTGATGGTTGTGTAGATATTGGTCAATACAAAGCAGTGGTGTTTAATCTGCGGCAAGAATCACAAAAGTCTAGATTCCAATGTACAAACTTTTTTCTTTTGACGATTGTTAGTGCAGAAAATCAAGTTTTAAATTATCGGGTTGTGCAGAGATCAGAGATCATATTACCGAAATTGGTATTTCCGGCTGCATAAAAGAGAAGAATGACGCAAGAGGAAGTAGATGGTTGAGTTTAAACCCAGAGGTTTATCCATGAGAATTGAAGAAAAGATAATAAAGGATAAGAGGAGAAAGAAGGAGAAGAGAAGTAGATGGTTGAGTTTTGTTAATTTAACTATAATGTTTTGTGTTCTTTTGCTCCAAATTACACTTGTCCACGCTTTTTGTTCGAAATTAAATTTGGATTACACGTAAGCTCAAAATTAAATTATAATTCTGAAATTAAACCAAGTTTAATTGTAGAACGCAAATAGAAAATTGAACAAAACAGATTTTATTAAAAAAACATTAATAACTGTAGAATTAAATAAACAACCGGCCGAGGACAGGTGGCTCAGTGTGTAGTCACTTTACAAATCCTCAAGGCACCAGGGATCGAACCCCCTACCTGCAGTAGTAACATGAGATTTAAAAGCCACTAGGCTAGTTGACAAAAAAAAAATAAACAACAACAAGAATAAACAACAGATCCTGGAATCGAGTACTCCCGCTTGCATTTGTAAAAACTTGGCTAATGGGCCGGCATTTGTGGCCCAATGTTGACAAAAAAAAAAACTAAACTCTTAAACCATTTTCTTTTTTCTTTATCAGAAACAAAAAATTGTTATTTTTTTTTGGAGAAAATTCAATTGCATTTGGAGTTTAAACGGTTAACAGTTGAACCAAAACGGGTTAAGCGGTGGTTTAACACTATTTTATCAAGATTCTTATAATGTTATCATAACCATAAAGATAAAAATATGATAGATATCCTCACTGGAATTAAATGGTAAAATGTCAAATATGACCTTTATATATGGTGAGCCAATACACAACAAGCGGGATCTCGTTTGGGAACGCCTGGCACGTATGGGCCTAGTTAGGAATTCTCCTTGGATAATTATTGGGGATTTCAATGAACTCTCGGGGGACCATGAAAAACAAGGTGGGCCGTTACGCCATGTTAACCTTTTTGTCTCGTTCAATCAGATGATCAGAGCTTCTCGGTTAATAAATTTTCCACAATTTGGGAATATTTGGTCTTGGCGAGGTATTCGGAACAATCAGGTGATTAGGTGTGTTCTGGATAAAGCCTACAGGAATGGAGATTGGCATGAATTACTCCCACGTTCGGAATTAGAATATTTGGAGATGATAGGGTCCGATCATTGACCTATTTTAGAGCGATTTCAAGATCAGTTATCTCGCCCAACCAGACGTTTTCTTTTTAATAAAAAGATGGTTGGGTAAGGAGGGTTTCTCCGAGGTGGTAAATAATAGTTGGAATAATGGATCGGTTCACCATAGTACATCCCTGGTAGGGAAGTTAAGTAAATGTCGAAGAGAGATCTCTCACTAGAGATGAGGTAATATTACTCCAGGTAGGCAAAAGATTATAGAATGTCAAAGGGCCGTTGAGAACTGTAAAAATAGTAGTACTACTGATCCCCAAGTCCTGGCGGATGTGAGTGCAAATCTTCGTGCAGCCTATGTTGAAGAAGAGGTGTATTGGAAACAAAAAAAGCCGAAATCGATGGCTTAAAAAGGGGGATGAGAATACTAAGTTTTTTCCACGCTGTAACAAAACAACTGCGGGCCCAAAATAAGATAATTGGACTCATAGATTCAAGAGGAACCTGGGTAACACAGGAAGTGGCAATCTTAAAGAAAGCGTCTTTTTACTTTAAGGAATTGTTTTCTAGTAATGGTCATCCGAGGACTCAAATGGAGGAATTGGACGCTAGAGTGACATATGAAGATAATAGATTACTGGTAGGGGTGGCCTCTGAAGCTGAGGTGAGGACTGCTTTGTTTATGATGGAGCCAGATAAAGCGCCGGGTCCGGATGGTATGACTGCGTTGTTTTATTAGCATTCCTAGGATGTAATAAAGGAGGATCTTCTACTACTGGTAAATGGATTTTTACGGGAAAGTTCTTTCGAGAGAGACTTAAATAAAACTCACATATGCCTAAATACCCAAAATATCGCGGCCCACGAAGATGGTGGAGTTCAGACCAATAAGTTTATGTAATATTGGGTATAAATTGATAGCTAAGATCTTGAGCTTGAGATTGAAAAGGCTATTACCAAAGATTATCTCTGTATCCCAATCGGCTTTTGTCTATGGGAGGCTAATCTCGGATAATATTTTAATTGCTCAGAAAATGTTCCATGCTTTGCGAACTAATAGGTCTGTTAAGAGCCAATATATGACCATAAAAACAGATATGAGTAAAGCTTATGATAGAGTAGAATGGAACTTTCTTGTCGCTTTGATGAGGAAATTGAGATTTTGTGATAGATGGATTAAGTATATTATGTATTGTGTGTCAACTGTAGAATACTCGATATTACTGAATGGAGTCCCAGGTGGAAAGGTTATACCACATAGGGGGACTGAGGCAAGGGGATCTGTTATCCCCCTATCTTTTTATCCTTTGTACGGAAGTATTAATAGCAAAGTTGGAAGTAGCAGTGTAGAGGAAAACTAGTCTCGGGTTTGGCTATTGCACGGACTAGTCCAACAGTATCTCATCTGCTG
This sequence comes from Lepidium sativum, assembly GCA_023374145.1. Lineage (NCBI taxonomy): Eukaryota > Viridiplantae > Streptophyta > Magnoliopsida > Brassicales > Brassicaceae > Lepidium > Lepidium sativum. The sequence continues at coordinate 10,004 of JAKUCM010007646.1, read as the reverse complement.
TTTGCAGATGATAGTTTGTTTTTCTGTAAAGCATCTGAAGGGGAAGAGTCTCAGATATTGCATATATTACAGGAATATGAGGAGGTGTCAGGTCAACAAATTAATTTTGCCAAATCTTAAATTCAATTTGGTTGGACGGTGCTGGAAGTTACAAAATGTGTGATACAATGCATACTTAGGATATCTAATATTGGGGGAAATGGGTACATATCTTGGTCTCCCAGAGAATCTGGGGGGTGCAAAAACAAAAGTTTTTGCGTTTGTGTGTGACAAGTTGCAGGAGAGAATAAATAGTTGGACTTCCAATTACCTCAGCAAAGGTGGTAAAGAGGTCTTAATAAAATCGGTTCTAATAGCTTTACCGACCTATGTCATGTCTTGTTATCGGCTGCCAAGTGGGGTAGTTAAGAAGTTGCTCGCAGCAATAGCTAAGTTTTGGTGGGCTAATTCGGGCTCAGCTCGAGGGATACATTAGAAAAAGTGGGAAGAGTTGTGCAAAACAAAGTCAGAGGGGGTCTCGGTTTTCAAGACCTGGAGGATTTTAATACAACTCTATTGGCAAACAACTTTGGCGGATAATAGACTATCCTGACTCGTGTTGGCAAGGGTGTTGCGGGGAAGATATTTTAAGTCCCAGTGCCCTTATGGGTGGCACAGTATATGCTCCACTCGTTCCTTAGTATGCTCTGGATGTATTCGGAAATTGGGGATGGGAAGACTATTAGGGTTTGGAAGGATCCCTGGATCCCTGATCTGGTACCATGACCGGCAAAGGAGGTGGATCTGGCTTTGTTTTCAGATCTTACCCTTGATCAATTTTTGGATCAACGGACAGGGAAATGGAAAGAGATCCTCATTCGCCAGTATTTTTCCCCGGAGGATGTTAGGTTAATTTTGGCCATCACAATCCCGCGTAGGCAAAGACGAGATTATTGGGGTTGGCATTATGATAAGACAAGACGTTATTCGGTTAAATCTGGTTATAGATTAATTGAGGCCTCTAAGTTGATCCATAGAAGGAAATTGGAAGCTTTATACTCTAAGGTTTGGAAGTTGAATTGTCCAAAAAAGATTAAACATTTTATTTGGCAAGCATTATCAGGATGCACAGGGTGTCTCAGAATCTGGTGCATAGAGGATTACAGTGTGAGTTACATTGTACACGCTGTAATGCGGAGTTGGAACCTATTAACATGTTCTGTTTAATTGTCCCCCGGCCCTACAAGTGCGGGCCATATCGTCTATACCGTCTGCTCCAGATGTTTTTCCGGGTAATTCTATTTGGTATAACCTGGACTATGTGTTATGGAGATTGTCGGAATCAGCTAATATGGGTGCTTTCCCATGGATTTTATGGCACATTAGGAAATCTCGAAACAACTATTGTTTCACTGGTGACAATAGTAGTCCATGGGAGATTCTTCAGAAGGCGCTGCTTGACTACAAGGAGTGGGCAAGCACATTCTGATTCTCAAATAGTTAGACGACAAGGGGCAGGTCAAATGGACGGATGCAAATTGTTACTAGCTTTCCCTACCACAACTAATCTAAGGTTCACAGGTTACAAGTGCTTTGTGGATGCCTCCTCGAAAGAATCTGCCAGTCGAACGTGATTGGGGTGAATTTGCTTTCTCGATTCAGTGGATGGAGAGTGTAGAGGTGCCAAGGGTATTCATCAGAGTCTTTATGCCCTTCATGCGGAGGTTGAAGCAGTATTATGGGCTATGGAGTCTCTACAGGCGCTTCGAATCATGGAGATGGAGATATCAACAGATAGTATGACGGTGCTGCAGATTTTTAATCGTCTAGAGGAGTAGCCATCGTTTCTACCACACCAAGAGGAGTATAGGAGGTTGGGTCGTGCTTTTTCTGTGTTATCAATTTCGTATGTACCCACGTTTTCTGAATCATAAGGCAGATGGCCTAACTCGTTGGGAGGGCTCCACCGGGTTTGATGTATCCCTTCACATGATTTCTAGTTAATAATATTGACTTTGACAAAAAAAAAAAAAAAAAAAAAAAAAAAAAAAAAAAACTGAACTCTTAAACCGGTTTTCAAAATCAATCAAAACACACAATTACTTAGATAGATACGACAAAAACTGCAGCTTTGATGACTAACCCGAAGAGAATGAAAGGGATAGAGAAGAAAAGAGAATGGTCACTATCCAATTCGTAAGATTCAGTCGGAGGCCACCGTCTGATCATTGCGTCTTGCTGCTCTGATTTCATGATTTGGTCATGTAACGTCTTGATGTATACACGAGGCAGTTGCTCCATTTCTCCTTCTGCTTCTTTTTCTAGTTTTGCTGTCGTTAACGCTAGAGTTGGTGTTGGTCTCATCATTAATGCAGCCAATGAACATTCCTTAACATCAACACAAACATAATCAAATCAAATACAGAACATAAGACCATTAAATCTTGGATATTTGCGTTATGAAACAGTAGAGAAACCTGTGAGGACTCATGTGAAGTTTTCGTCGGAATTCAGGTTTGATAAGAACACTTGTTGGAGGATTCTCCGATCCTAAACCAAAACCGAACTCATAAAATAGATCAGGAACTCCCTGATACAATGAAATATAACATCACACACAAGTTAACTTGAGTTTAAAGACATTTATATCTTTACATCTTTCATATCTTCATCAGTCATAAACCCATGTTTGAGCATTAAAGAAAAGTAACAATTTGGAGTCTGTGGAGTCTCAAAAAGTTATGTTACATACTGTCATTAACAACCATTGAGTGTTAGTACGTTATTTTATTGTCGTTAATGTTGACTTAATTTAGTCTCAATTATATTATATGATCCGTTGAACATAAGAGAATCTATAAAATATAAATTCTGATTTGATTAGAGTATACAAGAAACATTTTCTTGTCGTTAATGTTGACTTAATTCAGTCTCATTTGTATTATATGATCCGTTGAACATAGAATAGTCGGTAAAATATAAATTCTGATTTGATTAAAGTATACAATAAACATTAGATTTTAAATTCTAAAATTTGTGAGAAATCTACATAACTTAAGATTTAAATTATGCAATCCGTAGAAAATAGAGAATTGGTTGAATATAAATTCTGAATTTTGTGGGCTATTATATAAGAAACCGCGTAATGTATATTCTAAAATTTGTGGGAGATCTACCTAATTTAGAAGTTACATTCTGCAGTTGATAGTACATAAAGAAATCGGTAGAATGTAAATTCTGAATTCCGTAGATCATAATAGAAACCGCAAAATGTATATTCTAAAATCTGTGAGAAATCTAGCTAATTTTTAATTTATATTCTGCGGTCAGTAAAGCATAGAAAATTTAGTCGTAAACTATATAAAAAACCATAGAATATATTCTAAAATTCGCAATACATGTAAAAGACGTGAACAGTATTCTGTGAGAGGTATTTTTGTCATAAATTTGTAAAGGTATAAATGGAAAAATTTATATAAAAATATTCTTTTTTTCCCATTTCCCCAATAACAAATAAAAAGAGATTATTTTGGCAGCCTTCAAAATAATTGTTTAAAAATATATTGAGTGTTGCGGGTTTATCGGAGGTTCTTGAATCAGTTGTTAGTCTATGCGTTTTTTCGGTATATATTTTTTTGATATCGTTTTTAAACAAATCAACGATATAATATTCTAATTTACCAAATTGAAAAAAAAACAAACACAATAATTACCCATGTTTGTTGACCATATAAAATAAAAAAGTTAGCGATGTTTAAGGTGTATCTGTTACCAAATTATTATCACGAGATTCTTTATGGATACAGGTGAGATCAGTTGATAGATTCAATAACGACAATCTTAACAGATCTAAACTCTTTTTTCACTTCTTAAACTTATAAAAGATTCACCAAACCTACTACAAAACTCCTAATTCGACCAAAAATAAAACTCTAGACTCGAGAAGAGCAATGAATATAGAAGGAGCCATTGATGACAATACGGACCGGTGTGTGGTGGAGGAGATTGAACTAACCGTTCCAAAAACCGATGATCCAACGTTACCAATTCTTGCTTTTAGAATGTGGACGTTAGGGCTAGGCACGTGTATCATGCTCGCGTTCATAAACCAGTTTTTCTGGTACAGAACGATGCGGGAGTTTACTATGAATCCAGGTCCTTTCAATGTAAAGAACATGTTATGATCACCATACTTAGTTAAGTCAACTAATCACTGCAGTGCCTTGCACGAGAAGGAAAAAATGAAAAAGGGAAGCATGAGTCGAGTCCAGTTCTTCCTCATTGTTCTTGTGACCAGCTTTGTATACTACATTCTTCCCGGTTATCTATTTACAATGGTAACATCCATCTCATGGGTTTGTTGTCTTAGTTCCAAATCAGTGTTGGTTAACCAAATCGGTTCAGGTGAAAAGGGTCTTGGGTTAGGCGCAATTGGTATTGATTGGGCTACAATCAGTTCTTACCTCGGTAGTCCACTTGCAAGTCCACTTGCAAGTCCTCTATTTGCAACCATCAATGTAACCGCTGGTTTTGTGTTTGTCATGTATGTCATTATTCCGATTTGTTATTGGCTAAATCTTTACAATGCCAAAACATATCCCATCTTCTCAAATGGTCTTTTCATGGGAAATGGCTCGACTTATGATGTTTTGAGCATCATTGATAACAAGTTTCATCTCAATAGAGATATATATGCAAAGACTGGTCCTATCCATATGAAAAATTTCTTTGCAATTATATATGGTCTTACGTTTGCCACATTGTCGGCAACTATTGTCCATGTTTTACTCTTCATTGGAAGGTAAGTCAAAATTCTCACAACTTCAATAGATATAGTCTTCACAGTCTGTACATGATTAACTCAGTTCCTTTCTAACTTCCAGTGGTCTATGGAAAACAAACAAGAGGAGCTTTCAAGAGGAACAAAAAAATGGATATCCACACAAGAATCATGAAGAAAAACTATAGAGAAGTTTCAATGTGGTGGTCTTATGTGATCGTTGTACTTAACAAATCACCCGTCATGTTCATGTCAGTGTACTACATTGCAACCGTACAACTACCTTGGTGGGGAGTGTTACTAGCCTGTGGCATAGCCGTCTTATTTAATCCCCTTGTCGTCGGTGTAATCGCAGCCACCACTAATCAGGTGCCTAAAGAATTGGGTTCTGAATATTGTTTGGTTTTTTTCTAAGTGACAATTTCTTTCTGACAAGGCTTTTATTGGTTCAGGCTCCGGGTTTGAGTGTCATCACGGAATATGTAATCGGGCATATCTATCCAGAACATCCGGTCGCAAACATGTGCTTCAAATTGTATGGATACATAAGCATGACTCAGGCTCTAACATTCATCTCGGACTTTAAACTTGGTCTCTACATGAAGATCCCTCCTAGAAGCATGTTCACGGCACAGGTTATTTCATCTCAATTCATTCTTACTTCATCTTATTCATTACTAGCTAACAAAACATTTTCAGGTGCTTGGGACGTTTGTGGCTGTGTTAGTGTACACAGGAACTGCTTGGTGGTTAATGGAAGACATTCCTCATCTATGTGACTCATATTTGCTTCCTCCAGATAGCCAATGGACATGTCCAGTGGACACTGTCTTCTTCGATGCTTCTGTGATTTGGGGACTTGTAGGACCTCGTCGAATGTTCGGTAACTTAGGAGAATACTCAAACATAAACTGGTTCTTCCTCATAGGTGCAATCGCTCCTTTCCTCGTCTGGCTTGCAGCTAAAGCGTTTCCAGCTCATAGATGGATTTCAAAAATTCACTTTCCGGTCATTCTAGGAGAAACCGGAATGATGCCACCAGCAATGGCGGTTAACTTTACGATTTGGTGCATTGTGGCACTTGTGTTCGGACACTTTTTGTTTAAGTACAAGAGATATTGGTGGAAAAAGTATAACTACGTTTTATCAGGCGGTTTGGACGCAGGAAGTGCGTTTATGACGATATTGATATTCGTAACGCTTGGACGCAAAGGAATTGGATTGGTTTGGTGGGGAACGCTAATGATAGCACAAACTATAGCCTCGCCTCTTGCCCTACTGCTAAAGGTGTTATGAAGCATGGATGTCCCGTTTTCTGATCATATTGTCAATTAGGTTTTATTTATTTATTTTGCAATCTTTCTTTTTTTTTTGTACAGAAATCTAGAACAGCTTGAATATTATATGATTTTTAGAATCGCTTTATTTTACCTACGATATACAAAACAATTATGATGGTCATTTTATCATGGCTACGTACTTCTTCATTTGATCGTCCTCTTACACGCATTAACCTCACCGTTTTTTAATTTCGACTAGAGATTTCAACCAATTTACAAAAACAATAATTAAGAGAATCAAAGGGCATATTCTTGACATTGCAATTTAAGTTATGTCATACGAAGTTACTTCAAAAAAAATTCAAAGTGGAAAACTTATTAAAGAAAATTTAACCCATTAAAATAACCCAGTTTTGTGTACTTAGGGATTTAACATCGTTATTAACTCTTTATAAAAAAAATCATTTTGAGCCAAATTACTTCCAGGTAGTTAGATGATTCAACTAATGATTTAGACATCATGATTCGATTCGTCTCCATTGTATTAATAGAATAAAAATAGACTTTAGGGAGTGGACTCTATATTATGGATAAAATCTTGTCCATCTCATAATAGACAACAAAAAAAAATCATGATGTTACTACTATCATTTAAAAAAATATAAAATACATAAAATATTGTATTTATTGTTTAGATTTATTATAATAAGTCAAGAAGTTGATGACTAAGTTAGCTTATCCTAATTTAGCTTGACACCAAATGTTTACTTCAAACTCCATCGAACTATATTTGGAGAATTTTGACCAAAAAAGATTCATTATAATAAAAATATGTATTAATGTTACCAATTTAAATTCAACTTAAATTAATGTTAAAATAATTTATAAATATATTATATATAAGGTTTTATAAAATTACTTATAAATATATTATTTACAAGATCTCTTATAATGCGTTATAAGTTTATAAAACAAATTTTGAGATAAAAACAGGTTTTGACAGGAGATTTTTTTTCATGAAAAAAAAAGTTTTTATAAAAGAAAATTTTGAGGGTAGTTTTGTATTTTTCGTTAATAAGGAGCATTTTTGCAAAAATAAAATCAAAGGTGCAATTTTGTGAAAGGCTACAACAAAAAATTATTTCTCAGAATTTCTTTTTTATTTAATTATATTGATTTATATCAACATTGTCCTAAATTTTGAAATAAATAGGTAAAAATGACAAAATGAAGCAAGAATTAAGAAATGCAAAAAATAAGCAATAACTAAGCAAAACATATAGAGAAGGCCACAATTATAGAACATATATGGTCTGAGTCCTTCATCTAAAATCCTTGAAATATTAGAAATTCTTACAAATATCTGAGCTCTTCTTTTACAAATTCCTTATATGTTTATACATGAAACTACAAGTAAACAAACAAAAACATTAAAATTTTCAAAAATGAAAAAATTATTGTAATATAATTTTTTTTAATTAATTTAAAATTTATTAATTAAAAAACATATGTATTAAAAACATTGTCCAAAGAATGAAAAAAAAAAAACTCAACTTGAAGAAAAATGCCACAACAGCGCTTATAGCAAAAATCAAACAAAAAACAGAGCATAATGTAATATTAATCTTTTAAAAAAGTAATATTAATATAAAGCAATTATCAATATTATCAACAAAGCAATTGGAGCACATGCTCTAAGGTCGATAAGTTACCTCTAATTGTGGTTTTATCCAAAATTTGATTTGATTTAATACTTGATCGGTCCAAAATTACAAAATAAAATAAAAATACAAATGTATCATTAAACGACCATTATTTTCTCTTTTAACAGAAAAAAAAAACATTATTATTTTCTTACATGAGTAAAATTTTAACAAAAATATATAAGAAGAAGATGAATGAGCTTCTAACTAAACTAATTTATCATTTATGTTTGCTTTAGTTATCGTTCATTTTTTCATTTTTTCTTGCTTTATTTTTGCTTATTTTTGTCTTTTTTTGTTGAAATATTGATGTGTTTATAGAAGAAGAGAACTAAGAGACTCAATCATAGAAGATCAAATATAACTTTTATTTTTATTTATTGAGACTTGTGGGTATATCATATACAGTCATTCACATGAATAATCATAACTGTTTGTAACGTAACTATCCATTTGTTAAGTGACGATTAACACACACATCTCTACATTTAATTTAACAATTAAATAAATTTGACCAAACTCAATTGTAAACTAACACTTCCCTTTATTTGAGTTTCCGTTGAATACCAATTAACTTTGATGTTCTTCAAACCTTGTCTTGTCGTACTAAATGCTTCCGTAAAAAACTACATGCACTTCTCCTTAAAGATAACTCTTGTCACGGCTGTCTCACGACGTCTCCATTTCCAAGCATTAGAAATGCCATCTCTATGAAACTCCTCTTCCCCTTTATTGATGAATCTTCATAATCACTAAAAACATGTGAACTACTTTGTCTTCACTCAAGTTCTTCCTTCAAAACACATTTTTTTACGTGAGTTTGGTCATGATCTCAACTTATGTCACGTCTTGTTGATCAACTGCATTTTTATCTTTCTTCTATTCTCTTTTTTTTAGATGCCATGTCTTCTCATACTCATTGGTATCTACACCCTTTTAGTGATCACATCCCTTGATGATCACAATCTTTAGTATTCACACGCTTTGGTAATCACAATATTTGGTGTTCACACCATCTGATAAATTGCACCTTTTTGGTGGTTACATCTTTTCTTCACACCTCTACAATGATACTCCATCATATGTACCCTTCATAGGTACCTGATAATTTGTACCCGTTTGTTCATACCCACCTCTTTGAAATATGCGACAGATTTGATATGCTCCACGAAAAAAATTATAACTTTTAAACCATATATCTGATTCCGAGTATGAAACCTATTATGGAAACTAGACATGAATATCTTTCCAACGGTGGGTATATCGACGCCTGGTTCATCATATTCGATGGTAATTCTCAAATAAAGATAACGGTCCAAATCTGTCTATCTACCTCTTCATCTCAAACTTACTTCTCTCAACTTTTTGGTGTTCTCTTGATCACCGAATGTTTGCGTGAACCTCTTCACATATTATATGGTTATCTTCTCAACCAACATGTTCTCTATGTTTTCGAGGTAAGCATCCTCCTGTGTTCCATTTTTCTCCTAGGTAAGCATCCTCCTCATGTGCTCCATTTTTTCCGGGTAAGCATCTTCATGTGCTCTATTTTTCTCCAAACCATTTTCTTTTGCGCTCCAATTTTCTCGGAGGTAAGCATCCTCATGTGCTTCATTTTTCTTCGAGGTAAGTATCCCCTTAACGTCTCCATGACTTCTTATGCGTGAAGCTTCTCCACGTCTTCTTCGAACAAGTTTCAGAATTACCCTTTAACAACCTTTTCTTCAGTTTCTCGTCTCCATCTTTCTCTTCTTTTTGCAGCGGATTCATTCTTATAACAACCTAAACTCTGATACCATGTTAGAATATTGATTTGTTTATAGAAGAAGAAAAGTAAAAAAAAACTGAATCATTGAAGAACAGATGGAACTTTTGTTTATATACTGAAACTTGTTGGTGTCAAGGACAACTTTACATCAGCACAAGATTGACTAAGACCAACTCCATCCATAAGAACCCAAATGGGGTTCTTAAAATTTTTATATTACAATTAATCACTTAAGAACCCCTAATGAGGTTCTTAAGTTTTGTGGGGTTCCAATGGTAGTTACCCACACAAGGTTCTTAAAATTTACAAAAAATTACAAATGTTAAATGTGAATACTTGGTCAAATGTTAATACAATGTCTTGTGTTAATACAATGTCATCTCTCAATACAATGTTTTCTATTTGGTTAACTCTCATACTGATTCAAATCAAAACAGACTCTAATCATCATTTTCACAAGTTACTAAAACACCACAAAACAAGAGCAAGGGCGT
>JAKUCM010007645.1:0-18926 GCA_023374145.1 Lepidium sativum | reverse complement strand
CACGGTTCATAAATTTTGATCATCAAACGGCACAAGAGAAAAGGGTCCTGAACCTGCATGAGTTAGAAGAAGGCAGACTTGAAGCCTACGAGAGCTCGAAATTGTACAGGGAAAGGACAAAAGCCTTCCACGACAAGAAGATTACACACAAGACAATCACGCCAGGCGACCAAGTGTTACTGTTTAACTCAAGGCTAAAATTATTCCCCAGGAAAGTTGAAGTCATAATGGTCAGGTCCATTCCGAGTGAAAGAAGTTTTGCCATATGGAGCTATCACATTGATCAACAGGGAAGGAAACAATTTAACTGTGAATGGACAGAGGATTAAGCAGTATCAGGCCGATGAGACTATTCACGAGAGAACACTCTGGTTTCTCTCGATGAACCAATTGACCTTTGAAAGAGTGAAAGTCAAGCTCAGTGACTATAAACAAGCGCACTTGGGAGGGCAATCCCATGCATATCCTTGAACATATCCTAATTAAGCTTTTAACATTTTTGTTTTACTTAATTTTTGCGTGTAGCTCATCTATTTGGTTTTCAGGACTTGAGTACCGAAGCATCGTCATGACTGGGGTCGAGTCCTTCAAATTAAAAATGAAAAAAAAAATGGCTGAAAATGATGTGAGGAGACATCACTCAAGCCCCACCTTGCACACATACTAGATGCTGTCCCCCACGCCTCTAACTCTTTCGTCTTTTTAAATCAGCCTTCCCCACCCTTCATTCTAATCACCACATCTCTTTCTTTTGCAGCTTCACTTTCAAAATTCATCACCGATTCGTGCCCCTCTTCTATCTCGAGCTCTAAGCCGCATCCTTACTCCAAGCCGTGAAGTCGAGCCCCGCCAAGCTACAAATCGAGCTCTACTCGAGCGCAAACTCGAGCTCCTCCCCTCTCGGACTCGAGCTCTACTCGAACCTCTCACACTCGAGTCCTTTCCGGCGAGTTCTCTTCTCAAGCTGCCACGCGCTACCCGAATCATTTACCAGCCGCCGCTCGAGCTTCAAATCGAGTCTACTTCGATTCGATCAAGCTCGAGTCTCACTCGAGCTCTCTGCGTTATCACGCGCCACCTACCTCGAGCTCAACGCGCAGTCCCACTTCATCTCGAGTCCCTCTTTCCCTACAGCACGAGCTCCTTTCCAGCCACGTAGACACGCCGCACCAAACTCGAGATCCACCAGACGTCACGCGCCGCACACTCTCACTCCGCACGCTCTCGATTCTAATGTGAGCTCGAGCACAAGCTCGAGTCCACTCGAGCTCAACACGCTCCAGCACCTGAACTCGAGCTCTTGTCCAACCATAACTCGAGCACTCTAACGCGCCGTCCAAAGCCGCATACGCGCCGCTCGAGCTCCTTTCGCACCAACGCTCGATCTCTGCTCGAGCTTCCTCACGCGAGCCCGCTGCGTCCAACTCGAGTTCCCTGTGTCACGCGCCCAACGACACGACTCGAGCACCTCTCGAGTTCTCTTCTCGAGCCGCCACGCTACCGCGCACTGGAATCGGACTCGAGCTCCCTCAGACCTACGCTCCAACTCGAACTCGAGCACACCCACGACTCGAGCACCCGCCAGTCCACTTCAGCTCGACCACAACTCGAGCTCCTTTCTCAACCACGAGCCATCACGCTACCTCGCACACGAGTCTAATCCGAGCTCGATCACAAGCTTGAGTCCACTCGCTCTCAACACGCTCCCACGTACACTCGAGCTCCTTTCACGCTCCACTCGAGCTCCACACGCCAACACGCGCCCGCGTGACCAATCCCAGCTCACCGCTCGAGCACGCTCCCACTCGAGCTTCCTCCGCCCCAACTCGAGCTTCCTCCGCTTTCTCAATTATTTTCTGATATATTATATTATATTTTATATATTATATATTTTATATATTATATATTATATCATATTTTATATATTATAGATAATTCTATTATTTTTACAATACTGGTGTTGTTGATTTCAGGTCACAGTATGAGAAGATCAGGGGAAGGTTATTCAAGGTGTCAACACATACCGTATTTAGTTGATTCACTAGTGGATTTGGATGATGAGGACTCGAGTTTTGAGGCGCCGCAACTGGTACGAAGAACTAGGCGACACAGTGGTAAACAAGTCATGAGAGAGACCACTCCAGTCGAGACAGTAGATGAAACCCAAGAGGAGTCATGCACTGATGACACTGAACCGGATGTCTGGGTTGATGAAAATCTCCCTGAAAATGTGCCACATAAACTGGCGTTGAGGCACCTCAAACAAGTGAGAGTGGAAGGGACAAGATACATGCACCGGGAGACGATGGTGCAATTAGGCATAGCCAGGGATGTCGATAAGATGTTGCGAAATGTTGGTCTAGCACAATTCGTGTCGAACGCACGCGAAACCTACCCTGCTGAAACTGTGCAGTTCCTAGCCTCAGTGGAATTGCGGACGTATCTTGAGAATGAGACGAGACTGCGGGAAAAAGACGGTTTGGAGCCCTAACTTTCGTAGTCAACGGCAGGAAATACTCATTCTCAGCGTTGCAATTCAAGCAGTTGTTTGACCTCCAGCATTCTGATGGAAACGACACTGATTTCGACCGTGACGAGCTGAATCTGCTGTGGAAGTTAATTGCAACACCAGACGACTACAGCGCTTCACGCAGTAAGAGCACCAAAATCAGGAACCCGACAATCAGGTACTTTCACAAGGTTATTGCTGATACATGTTTTGCCAGACATGAGTCAGGGAATGTCAGGAAACCAGAGCTTGAGATGACTGATGCAACGCTCCTGACCATTCTAAATAACTATGATCATGGAATTAGCTTCGAGGGGAATAGGAACCATAACGGGTTCACAAAGGCGATCATGAAGCAGCTGACATGGTACAAAAGCTGGGCAATTTAGTTGTAGAGCAAAGACAATGCTTCCATATGTTGTGGAGGAATTGTAACGAGGATTATGGAGGCATGTAATGTCACCATAAAATCGAAAGATTCGACTCCTCCGGCGTACATCGATATGACATACCTCATGAACCATAGATTTTTGAGGAAGAGCTCAGTCAGAGGAAAGTTGATGTACCGTTTTGCACAACCAGGTGTAAACATGGATTCATACATTCAACTTTCCAACCCAGAGTACGCCGATATAGCACTCGAGTCAAACATTGCGTTTCTGCCGCCAGCGCATCTCTTCGCTGAAACTCGCTCCAGAACCCACCACCACGAGAAGACACCTGAAGTTATAGAGAGCACATTAGACGAACCAGACTGCTATTACTTTGAAGACTATGTAAACCCTAAAATGTCAAAAGGGTTGAAAGCGGCGCACAAGCACATTGAGCTACTCTCCAAGTTATATAGGTGGAATACCAAGAAGATTAACACGATCATTGACAAGGTCGACTCCCTATCATTGAACCCCAACACTCGAAGAAGTCCAGATCCCACGCCTCCAGAACCAGCGCATCACAGAAGGTCGACATCAATCTCCAGGCAACCCTCCAATCCTGGCCCAGAAATGCAGCCACACAAGGCGTCCTCGTATGAGCATAACACTCTGACAGCGATGCAGCCACGCAGAGCATCTTCATACGAGCGTGCGACATCCTCTCAGACCCAGCCAAGGAATGTAATGCCAGAAGTCCAGGCATTTGATCTCAATTCAGCACATACTGAGGAACTTGATGTGGAGCCCAACTATGAGCCACCGAGACAACGCTGAGCAGTAAGGAGACGTTCCACTAGTCGTCCTCGTCAAGAGCAAACTCGGACTGAGGAACCACAGCAGCAGACAAATGTACACCAGCTTACACTGCAGACAGGAATTCCATTGCTCGATAACCAGGACTCGACCTCACGGCAATACACACCTCAGGCAAAACTCAGCAGCTATGACCTATTCGGCTCAGAGTTTCAGAGCTACACACAACAACCAGCGCCTTGTTACGACAATCAACACGAGTCGAGTTCACATCCGCCCACTGATCCAAACATTCATCCGATGGACATGGATCCCGCTGGATGGTCTCTATTCCGCTGAGGTAAGAACGCCAACCTCCCCTTGTACATACCACTGCATTAATTTTATTATGTCATTACTTGTCTGAGACCTTCCTCAAACTTTTCTCGACACAAGGGGCTGTGTGATTTAAGTTTGGGGGAGGACCCAGGGTACTACTAGTCATGTTTGCTTTTTTTCTTATTTTGATTTGATCTTATGCTTCATACGCATTAAAAAAAAAAAAAAAAAAATAGAGTGTTCATGCATTGCACTTAGGATCGAGTCTAAGTTTTGGGAATCATCTTGTTTTGGATAGACAGTCTTGCTAGGTTGATTGGTTAGTAACCATAGTGAACTCTTGGACTTGCGGTTCTTCCCTTCCGCCTCTGAAACCTGTGTTTATGTTGTGTCTCGAAAGTACCTGGTTTGTTTCCTCTAACATTGAATTTTAATCTGCCAAGATAGGGGTTTGAGATGCATTGAATTTGATCCTTCCTTGAGTTTAGCTTGTCAATTAGAAAGAATGAAACGAAAAGAAAAAAAATAGTTACTTCTCATATAACTCAGCTCACATAACGAGGTCTAAGGTGAACGGGGATTGTGCGTAACCCGTACTTTCTTGTGTTCACTGATAAAACCAATATGATTTTGCCTAAGGTGAACGGGGACTGTGCGTAAACCCATACTTTTTCGTGTTCATTGAGAAAGCAAAGACATTGATGCCTAAGGTGAATCACGGTTGTGCATAGACCCGTACTTCCTTGCGTTCACTAATAAAGCTCGAGAATAATCTTGAGTTTGAGCAAGAACTGAATCTAAAATAAAAATTGTGCAGAATAAATTAAGTTTGCTAAACTCTTGGAAGTTGCACAAATAGTCTGTGATCAATAACCCCTCTTGAGGCCCGCACCTTTGGAACTAGGAATCAAACTTACGCTTCTTAGAGCTCAGCTAAGCACTAGGGCTATCTGGTTAGGATGCTAAGCCTTGATGAGAGTATATTGTGTTTTTACAATGGAATAAGCGTTCATTTGTGGCCTACAATTTTCAGCCTACTGAGTTGTTTGTTTGAGGCAAGGTGTTCCCAGCGTCTACACCATCTTTTCCTTCTTAGCACTATGCATTTGCTTGAGGGCAAGCAAAGACTAAGTTCGGGGGAGTTGATATAAACATTTTTAGCACGTCTTAGGAGCATCATTTAGGTATATTATACATACATTTTGATACATTCTCATATAGTTGGAGTCTAGATAGTATCATTCATACACATTCACATGCATCTGTATACGTACTACGTTTTGTGAGTGTTCAGGTACTGGATGCAGGCAGATTGAGCCCCAAACTGAGCCCCAGGTCGAGCCCCAGATTGAGCCCCAGGTCGAGCCCATATTGAGCCCCAGATTGAGCCCCAGGTCGAGCCCAGATTGAGCCTCAGGTCGAGCCCAGATTTAGCCCCTGATCGAGCCCCAGCTCGAGCACAGATTGAGCCCCTGATCGAGCCCCAGCTCGAGCACAGATCGAGCCCCGGCTCGAACATAGATCGAGCCCTAGCTCGAACCTAGATCGAGCCCACTTTCAAGCCCAAGATCGAGTTCATTCGTTATTGGGCCAAACCAAGGCTAAAATCCACTACGCATTAGGCTGAGTTTATCTAGGGTTTTGTTATGAGTTTAGTATAAATATTCTTACATGTTGCAAAACCCGCACGCTAGTTTTTACAATTGATTTTTCTTGCGAACTTAGAGCTTTGTAATCGAACGCAACTTTCTGATTTTCGAGTTTATTTTTATGCAATTCAG
Organism: Lepidium sativum; assembly: GCA_023374145.1. NCBI lineage: Eukaryota > Viridiplantae > Streptophyta > Magnoliopsida > Brassicales > Brassicaceae > Lepidium > Lepidium sativum. The sequence continues at coordinate 13,131 of JAKUCM010007645.1, read as the reverse complement.
TTTTACATTAAGCGTTGATTTCATACCTTGTTCGAGTCCTTCATTGATGCATTCAAACCTCAAATTCGTGTTTGCTGTTAAACTCATGCGTTCTGAGTAGTCACCTAGGGTTCCTGAGGATGAGTTAGGTATACGTGATGCTTAGGTTTTCTAAGGCGCTTAGGGTTAGATTTATGTAAGTCTTTTCTGATTTGGTGTTATCATCACTAGTTTCATTCTGATCAACTGAGGCTTGTTCTGAGACGCTCTAGCACCGATGGGTGTTTGGTAGAGCGTCAGACTGAACCACTTCAGAGATTCACATGCTCAGCTCGAGGGATCGAATGTCTGAGGTGTGAATCGGCGTTAGGCAAGTTGATTGTTCATTCCGACTAGATTATCAAACGCCTATGGCGATAGGGTCTGTTAGTAGTCTACTCGAGTTTGTTTACCACGAGAGTGGACTCATTATTTGTGTTCTCGTTGCCTAGAAACTAGCTCTATTGAGTGATATCAAGCGCCTAGTTAACTTAAGAGTCACGTTGACCCATGAAACTCACTCCTCAGGATCCTGCTTTCTCACCCTGCGTTAATTCTATTTGATACTCTACTGTTTATTGCTCTTTTCGAATTATTTACAATTGCATTGTTTTGTCTATTTTTGTTTTAAAGGTTCGAATTAGGTTGTTAGAGAAACCACACTTTGATTAGCTTGAATTAGGGTAGTTAACTGCATCCTGATTAATAATTACATTCCCAGTTGGATTGACACCTATTATACTACAACCGACATACAAGTATGATATGATTTGACAATAGAGTAAAAATCCTGTTATCAGCAACCAAAGAGTGGAGGATTATTTTCAAGAGATGGAAATAGTTATGATAAGAGCCGTTATAAACGAAGATCATGATGCTACCATGGCCAGATTTCTTAGTGGTTTGAACTGTGAGATCCAAGACCGAGTAGAGATGCATCAATATGTGGAATTGGAAGATATGTTGCATAAGGCTATCTTGGTGGAGTAACAACTCAAGAGGAAGGATAGCACACTTCAAACGTATGACATGAGGTTCTACTACTCAACGTCCTAGCTACTCATGCGAAGGAAAAACTGTTCCAAAGCTAAAGTTTGGATCCAAACCAAATCCTAGCCAACAAGAGGTCAAAGGTAAAGCTGAATCCTCTCCTACACGAAATTGTGATGTACAATGTTTTAAGTGTCATGGCAGGGGACATTATGCAAATGAATGCTCAAACAAGATGGCCATAATACATAGATCCAATGGTAAGTACAAAAATGAAAAGGAAGTGGTTTCTGATTCTATGTCATCTCAAGATGAGCTGGAGTTACCAGCAGCCAAAGGGGATCTTTTAGTAGCTAGATAGTCTTTGAGTGTGCAAAGTAAGCTAGAGGAGAACGTGCAGCGTGAGAATCTTTTCCACACACGATGTCTTGTTGTTGATAAGGTGTGTAGTCTTATAATTGATTGAGGGAGTTGTACGAATGTGGCAAGTACTACACTTATGGAGAAGTTAGGATTGACTACTCAAAAATATCCCAAGCCGTATAAGGTTTAATGGTTAAGTGAGTTTAAAGAACTCAAAGTGTCAAAGCAAGTTGTGGTTCCATTTAGCATTGTGAAGTATAAGGACGAGGTGATTTGTGATACTGTGCCAATGGAGGTTGGGAATATTTTTCTTGGGAGACCATGACAATTTGATCGAAAAGTCATTCATGATGATTTCACCAACAAGCATTCGTTTATTTATAAGGAAAAACTGTTACACTTGTTCATATGACTCCGAATGAGATCTACCAAAATTATTTGCTTCTAAAGCAACGTGAGGAGAGAGCTATGAGTGACTCAAACACAAAACACCAAAAAGACAGTGAGATTGAGAGAGAAACACTGACAAAAAGTGAGCTTAAGAGTAAACACAAAGAGAGAAAATAGAAAAACACCCAAAAAAATTTGTGAGGTCAAGTGAGATAAAGAGAGTTTTGGTTTTACATCATCCTATGCTTGTACTTATGTACAAAGAGAGTTCTACTAACCTTCACTCTGATTTACCTAGTGATGTTTCTTCTTTGCTGCAGGATTTTGGAGATGTATTTCTAGATGAGAACCATAGTGATTTACCTCCAATCCGAGGGATTGAGCATCAAATAGACTTTGTACCCGGAGCAGCCATTCCAAACTGTCCAGCCTATATAACCAATTCGGAAGAGACCAAGAAGTTGCAAAGGTAAGTGAGTGAGATGATGGAGAAAGGATATTTTGGAGGCCAAGGATATTTTGGAGACCAAGAAGTTGCATGAGCTCATGTGTCATGCCCGTCTTACTAAAAGACATTTTGGAGGCCAAAAGTTCAAGAGTCATTCTCATTCAAGTCCTAATAAATTGTGTCATTTACTTAGTAGTCTTAACTTTCATTTCCAAAGCCATTCAATAAGTCTAGAGGAATCTAGAAAGTTCTTTCTTTTCTTTATAAACTCATGTAGTTCTCATTTTAAGGGACCCAACTTTTTAATCAATAATTTTGAGAGTGATTTTCTTTTGTTCTTTGTGAACTTTTCAAATTTTTTGGTGTGTCATATCCAAGGGATCAAACCGGTTTATCAAGTGTTTTCCACCACACTTGTGTGGCCATTCCCAGCTATTGGCGTGAAGGGGGGACTCGAAACAGCAACAATCTTCGGTTTAATATACCAAATGTGGGGGCTACTCGAGTATACATTTTGTGGTTTCACCATCTTGCTTGATTAAAGGCAAGTTGAAACAACAACAATCTTAGGTTTGATATACCTAATGTGGGTGTTACTCAAGTTTTTTGAAGACCAAGGATTATTCTTACAACTTGGAGTGTCGATTCCTTCAGGATTCCGCATCATGTAATATGCTATATTTTGCTAAGACCAAGTATGTTTCTTTATGTAATGGAGGATACAGAGGTACGAAAGTATATAAATGCCAAACTCGAGTGGGTTCTATGGAGTGAATGCACATAAGTGACCTCAAGGTAATGTTTGATTTTATTGATATGATTAAATAGGTTAGTGTTTAGTTAGCTTAAATGGTTGTGATAAATGCTTGTAGATGTTGATTAGATGGTGAATAAATGCCTAGCTTAGTGTCTCTTAAGTATTGGTATGAAATCTCTATCTCACATCTCTGTGATTAGGTTGTGAGTAAATGACTTTCAATTTTTAGTAGATGTTGATTAGGTCCACACTAAATGTTAAGCCTCGTAGACTGTTGGCTTTGTTATAAATGGCTTTGTGTTTATATATGAATGCTAAAACCACATAGAATGTTAAAAAAACCTTCAATCTTCTTCTGTTTTCTCCTTTAAACACTCATATATGGACTCTATGAATTCATATAGCAAGTCCTCTTGCTTCCTAACACTGTTGAGTAGTCAATAAAAACCCCAAAACCCTGAACCCAATTTATGTGGGAGGGATTCACCAAGTATTCAACTTGGTGAATCAAAGGCTTATTATTGAGCAGCCAATGGGTTCAATCTCAAAGTGAAGCTACTGGTGAAAGTCCAAGTGCAGCTGATGATCAAAGATTAAGAAGGAAGTGGACTCCCACAGAAGATGTCGTGATCATCAGTGCTTGGCTCAACACAAGTAAGGATCCAATTGTTGGGAATGAACAAAAAGCTGAAGCCTTTTGGAAGAGAATTGCAACTTACTTTGCTGCAAGTCCTAAGGTTGTGGGTCTGCAAAAGAGGGAGCCAAGTCATTTTAAGCAAAGGTGGTCAAAGATCAATGATATGGTCTGCAAATTTGTAGGATGCTTTGATGTTGCATCATCTCATAAATCTAGTGGACAAAATGAGAATGATGTTATGAAATTGGCTCATCAGATTTACTTCAATTGTCATAAGCAGAAGTTCACTCTTGACCATGCTTGGAAAGAACTTAGACATGATCAGAAATGGTGCCAAAAAGAAGAACATGGAATGCAAAGAGAAGGAAGACTGAGGAGGGTTCCACACAGTCTTCAACTTCTGCATCAGTTAGACGTGAAGAAGATCAGGTTCGACCTCATGGTGTGAAGGCTTCAAAAGACAAGTCTAAAAAGACAGTGAATAAGACAGCAGAAGGCAATGCTTTGTTAGAGTTTCAGAGCATGTGGGAGATAAAATAGAAGGATTTAGCCATGAAAGAGAGGCTTTCTAAACACAAAGTTGTTGGACAATCTCTTGGCAAAAACATAGTCACTTTTTTATATGGAAATGACTCTCAAAAACAAAGTCATAACTAACATGTTGAATGCAGCTTAAGTGTATATAATTTGTGGCTTATAAGTGTTATCAAATTAAGTGTTTGTAATCAGTGTGTTGTAAGTGTATGTTGTTTAAATTCATGTTTAATGTTTGTTGAATTATTTCTTGTTGTTATTGTTGTTGCTTGTATTCTTGTTGTAAGTATTTGTTGAATTCTTTCTTAAATGGTTAATGAAATATGTCGTGTTATTGTTGTTGCTTCTTGTAATCTTGTTGTTGTGATTTGTAGATTTGCAGATTTGTGAATCAGATTCGCATAGTTGTTATGAGTGAACAAGACTGCTATTTTCTCAACATCATTCTAGTTTCTACATTTTACATTTTGAAAAAAAAAATTAAGAACCCTATGTAGGGTTTTATACAAAATTTAAAAACCATTCAAGAGTTCTTAACCTATTAAATAAGCATTATTTGCCTTAAAATAACTTAAGAAACTCACTAGGATTTCTTATTGATAGAGATGCTTTAAGAAAACAAGACCCATTAATTTGTTTATGTTATTTCACAGGTGTACAATCATTCATGTTTCGCGTGTCCATGGTCACATACTATATGTTCTAATTTACGGCTCTCCTCATGGATATATATCTCACAATAAGGTCTACGGCAAAAAGATCCATTACCGCCTTTTATATTCATATTATATGCAGAGGCAGTAATACACACGATGAAAAAATGGAACATGAAGACAAGATTACTGGAATCAAATTACACAGAACATCTCCATCAACACAATTATTGTTCGATGACGACAACTTATTTGTGTGTAGAGCTACCGCCCTAGAAAGCATGTTCTTACGCCAACATCTACATATATACGAGATGACATCAGGAAAGCAGATCAATTACAAAAAATCAGCCATCACTTTTGGATTCAAAATTCTAGATGCCCAAAAAAATACATTTAAGGAATTCTTACAATCAACGCATTGGGAAGTTGTGGTAAATACTTAGGATTTTTTGAATTTTTACATGTTCTAAAAGAGAAATGTTCTGCTTCATAACATACAAACTTAAGTCACAAACATTAGGATGGTTTAACAAAACCTTATCACTACGGGGTGAAGTGGTTTTATTCAAGGCAGTTGCAATGGCATTTCCAATCTACGCTATGTCGCCTTTCAAATGATCAAAACACATATATAGGAAAATGACAAGTATTATATGTCAATTCAAGTGGAATATCCAAGCTGAGCAGAAGAATATAGCTTGGGTGTCTTGAAAAACATTTTGTAATCTAAGGATTTGGGTATACTAGGTTTCATGTTGTTCTAGGGTTTTGTACCAATAACAGCATGGTTTCTCGATCATCGCGCTTCTTCGCGAATTCCTTCATCCAGGTATTCTCTCTCTTCTTTCTCTATCTACTTAGTTTGTTTCTTTTCCTCTGTCGATCATGGTCTAAGGCGAGACTGGGTAACCCGTTGCCGAGGTATCATACTCGTCGTCTTCGAAGGCATCTTGTTGTCGTCGGCGAGCTCATGTGAATTGGGCAGAGGGAGTAGGTCCACTTTGATGAAGAGCGATGTAGTCAGAGACGATGTAGTCAGAGACGATGTAGTCAGAGACGATGTAACGTTTTGCTATCCGTTGTGTTGGGAAGATGGAAAATGATATCCATGGCCCAGCGCATGAACAAGTACGACATTATGAATGGGGTGAGTTCTTCCGCTGGTGCATGAATGAGTGGCGCGTGTCGTTGGTATTTTTCACATGTCTCTGTGTAGTTCTCGTAGTCTACTATCATTGTCGGCCAGTAATATCCAAGGCTTCTCACTTTCTTGGCGAGTGTTATTTTGCCAGAGTGATTTCTGTAGGCGCCCTCGTGAACCTCGATCATGATGCATCGAGTTTCCTCGCCATTGATACACTTGAGTAGGACGCCACTCAAGGTCCGTCTATACAAGTTCCCTTCCATTTCTATGTAGTAAGTGCTTCTGGCTTTGAGGCATCATGCGTGCCATTTGTCAAAGGGTGTCTCGCCATCGATGATGTAAGCCATAATTCATCTTTTTAGTCATTTTTGTCGACTGTGGTGTTGTTCTTAGAGTTCCCAAAATATTCCGTCTTGACCACGTCTGGTACGGTGTCGTCAATGGCGATACATTGTCCCTTGGTTAACGTGATGCCTAGGGTCTCATGCATTTCACGAGGCGTAGTCCGTCGAGGAGGGCTTCGTATTCGTCTTCATTGTTTGAGGCGAGAAAAGCTAGCCGGAAAGATTATTCAAGGATTTCTCATGTTGGTGACTCGAGCATGATATCAATGCATGATCCGTGGCGGGGTTTTGGAGACAGTTCAATGTGGAAATCCGCTAAGACTTGGGATTTTACGCCAGTACATCCTTTGTACTCGATATCATACTCCCTTATTTGACTTCATACTTGGTCATCCTGCCTTACTTGCTAGGGTTATGCAGGATTGTCTGCATTAGATAGTTTATGAGAATGACTACAGTGTGAGATTGAAAATATGGGTGCAATTTTCTCGCCGCAGTTATTCCTGTCAAGGCCAATTTTCTGCTTACGTTGTATCTCGTTTCCGTGCGTTTAGTGATTTGCTGACGTAGAATATGGTTTGTTGTTCCGCGCAATCGTAGATAGGTTTGTCTTCAGATACTGGAATGCCTCCCCGAATTTTTATCCCATACAAAGTGCTTATTTTCACGAAGTAGTTAATAGAATGAGAGATACTTTTCCATCGATTGGGAGATGAAACGATTGAGGGCGGTGATCGGGATTATTAGTATTTGTACATCTCGTGTGTTTTTGGGGGATGGCATATCAAGGATCGCGGTTATTTGTTTTGGGTTTGCCTCAATTCTTCGTTTGGTGACGATGTAGCCGAGGAAATCTCGCGATGTTACTCTGAATGTACACTTGGCGGGGTTTAGCTTCTTTTGGTATTTATTAAGGATGTCAAATCATTCTTTGAGGTCAGCGACATATGCTTCAGCTTTTGGAGACTTAACGAGCATGTCTCCTTGGATCAGAACTTGAAGGTTGAAACTCGAACTGGACAAATAGGAGATTGGAAGGAATTCGAGTGGGATATGGATACTAGTTTGGATAAAATCGTGCCTAAGGATATGACACACCTAAAAGACTCTATTGAATTCAGATATGACTCACTGAATTCAAATTCTATGGATATGACTCACCATAAAAGTTCAAAAAAAATATGAAAAAACCTTTAAGAATTTTTTGATTGATCGAAGTTGGTTGTCTTGTTACAAAGAAAGCAAAATACCTTAAATAGAATACTAAGCCCATGAAATTAGGCTAGGGTTTTTGTAAAATTGGCCTAAAATATTAGCTAATGGGCCTCTTGATTGTGTAGTCCAAAAACCTCATTAAAAACATTGTGAGAAAACCCATTGGGACAAAACTCACAAAGGGAAAAGAGTGATGTTTGGACTTCACACCCATTAATTAATCTTCTTGAATACTCAAGGCAAGCATCAAGGAATGTTGCTCCAGAGGTTCATCGTGAGCTTGGATGTGGGTGAGTAGTCCTCCAATAGCTTGGTTGAGTAGCTTCATTCTGGCTTGAGTCATTGGACCACTTGGAATCGTCAATACTTCATCAGCTACAACTTCTTCCTTATCTGAATCTTCACATGAATTGTTGTTATCTTTTGTTTGATGAAAGTCTTGACTGTTCATGATCACATTACATAAATACTGAGTAATGCGTGAGGAAAGCCTCGGTGAGTTGCTAGAAGGTGTTGATAGAGTACTGGTCGAGCTTCGAGAATCATTTCAGCGCGTCGTCAGCTAGGTTCTCAACGAACATTTGGCAATATCTCACGTCTTTATCTTCGGGGAGAAATCTTGTTCTTTCCATGGCGACGTGGAATACCTTTAAAAACTTTCTAGGATCAGATTTCCCATCAAAGATGGGGTATTTGAATTTTATGTCAGAGTTGAACGGGGTATTGGAGAGTCGCTTGATGAAATGCGTGTTTGTGCTTTGAACAGCACATGCGTGATCTCTGGCGCAGAGCTCTGAGACCGGTATATCTAGGCTATCATGTTTTGTACCTCGTTTTTCAATGCGCATATCTCTGCGTCCCTAAGGTCCTTGTTTTGCGGCGGAGGCGTCGGCGCGTCCGCTTCGCATCTGGTTTGTCGCGACCACGGTGGTTCATTGAACAGTCGTCTCTGGAGACGAGGTGGGGATTGATTTGTTGGTGGGCCGAGCTCGGGGCATAGGTGGGTCAGTATATCCAGTAACGCTTCAGATCTATTGGTCGCGCCTTCCATGTGTTCCACCATGGCCAGAATTGAGTTTACCATACGATGGGCTTCGTCCATGGGAAGTTTTTTCTTCATGTTTATTTGAGATGGCTGGTCCATGATGACATGTGTCATCGTTTCACCCCTGTCTTCTGTTGATGCGGACAGGAGTTCGATGCATTGAACGTTTTTTGGTGTTGATGGCGACACCTTTGGGGCGGGTGGTCTCATTGAGGTCGTCGACGGACCGGAGGGTACCTTTTTGGCCTCCGTCGGTGGGATTCGGTTAGTTATTCTGCCACTTGTGCGTTGAGAAATTCCTTTTCCCCCTCCTCCTAGTACCGAAATTAGTACTATGAATAAGATGTATAATAATGAGGTAGTATATTTTTCTTATTAAGTGGCATATATGAGCATTACAAGAATGATGAGGCCAAAAACCCAATTACAATATAGAATCTTAGCTAGGTATTTCAAGTCTCCCCTCCCCTCTCCTTTCTTTCCCCTTTTAATTGGGGAAACTAATGTTCTGGTAGGTCGATGGACTGGCCAACAAAATCAAAACCCAGATGATTATAGACGAGGGCCACTAACCTCGAGGCGCACTATGTCGTCCAATATCGACATGGGCGATCTTAAAACGATGTGGCTGGCTATAGCTGACATAGCCAACTGTTATTAGCGGAGCCAATTTATAATACAATGTTTTGGCAGTAGATCCTAAGTGGGCCATGAGAGTCGCATGACCACCTCCAATACCTAAGTATCTTTTGAAAATCTCTCAACTCTTTTATTTTTTATATGTCTTAATCTCTCTCACTATTTCTCTCAATTCAAACGTTTTATCCTCAATTTTGTACGGTTTGGCAATCTTAATGCTTTTGAATTTCTATTAATATAAATTATGTTATGGGAAAAAAAGACGAAGTCAAACTCCAAAAACTGATAAAATTGAATCAGAATCCCAATAAGAAAGCTGAAAGAATCATTAAGAAGAAAGAATTAATAATGATAGTTGATTATCTCTTTTCTTCTCGTACCATAGATACCTCTCAAGCTTGACAAAAAGAAAAATATCTTCCCACTAGGAAAGAGATTCATAGAAATAATCACTCACAAATTTAATGTTGTTTGACTGCAGATGTACCCAATGATCTAAGACCACCATTATTGATGGGTTGTAATGGGTCTCTATAATTAAAAATATATTAAAAAGTAAAGGTAAAGTGGTTTAAAAGAGAAGGATCGTTTCTTAATTAAGAAACGTTTTTGGCAAAATTAAAGATGACACGTGTGAGCTCGTAAGTGGACCGAAGAAAAAAATAAAAAGCCGAAAAAAAATCCTCTCATTTCCTTCTTGTTTTTCTCTCTCTTTCTCGCGACAAACTCTCTCTTCTCTCTCGTTTTATCGATGCAATGAAATCGGCGACGAATCTGTATTTGTCGTGTTGCTTTCGCATGAATGAAGCCGGCGACTGAATCCCAGGAAAGAGAACGGCTCTAATTTGGCTCGTAACCGTATTTTTCTGGCGTTTGTGGACAAACGCATAGAGAAAATATGCAAAAGGGAGAGAAGATGATGCAAGTATATTTGTGAAATTGAAGGCCAAAACCGCTTAATTGTAGGTCGAATCAAAGATATCTTAGGCAAGTATAACTATCTTGTAGGTTAAATTGATTAAATCAAAGATATATATGCCTTTTGGATTTCATGTTGCTTCACTTTGGATTCAAAGGAATTCGTTTGTATTGTTAGCTCATGATGTATTCATTGTCAGTACTTCACAGACTATAAAAGATTTTGGTATTGGAGTCAAGTGTCACTCAAAATGTTTCGTTGGAAGAATTCTTTGCAAACTGAACAAGAGAATAAGGAGGCAGCTCTCAAAGAAGCAAAGGTAAAATTTTGCAGGCCTTGCTGATGATTCTCACTTTTAATTACCAAAGTTGATACCTTTTTGATTTAGATCAAAGAGCTCAAGACTCTCTTAGGTCAGCTATCTGGAAGTGGGTCATTATATTGTTCTGATGCGTGTCTGAAGAGATATATGGAAGCTAGGAATCGGAATGTAAGCAAAGCCAAGAAGATGCTTGAGGAGACTCTGAAATGGAGATCTACTTTTAAACCTGAGGAAATCCGATGGGTAAGTATTAAAAGTATAAATATTGGAATCATTCAGTAACATTCATACTAAAACTTATTGGTTGAGGCGTGCTTTATACTAGGATGAAATTTCTGTTGAAAGTGAGACTGGAAAGGTTTACAAAGCTGGATTTCATGACAGAGATGGGAGAACAGTTCTTATACTGAGACCTAGTTTGCAGGTTTGTAATAATCATATTTCGTAGTTTATATTTAAAACTGAGTCATCTTCAATGCACAAGATAAAACCATATATTTCCTTTTGAAAAACTTGTGCAGAACACAATCGAGGACCAGCCAGGTTCACCAGAATCCCTAGCTACTAGAGATTTCTCAGCTAGTGGACTTTCTTCCAGAACTGGAGGAGGCGATTGGGATTCAAAATTGGAAGATATTCAAGTCGATGAAGCTGAATCCACTTTAAAGGGGGCTCTCTCACTCAACTATGAGGTGGGGTTTATCTACTGATGTTTAAGATCTCTGGTGAAACTATCGATTTCTACTAATTAGGGAGATTCTGCCTTAAATTTGTTTTAGTTTATGTTTTAATTTGCTGTTTGGTTGTTTCTGTTTCTGTTTTAATTTGTTTTTGGTTGATTCTGTACTTGTAGCAGCTCTTAGTATTTGTATTCGTTCGATTTGGACTGTGAAATATTATGATGTTGATTTCTTTGTGTTTCAGCTCTTTGTAGCAGCTCTTTGCATTTGTCTATGATGTTGATTTGTTTCTACAATGGCAATCCCCATTTTCCATTGTCAAAAATCCAGCTCTAATTTGGGATAAGGCGAAAATCGGAAAAATTATGCAAGCATGTATTATACTCCACAATATGATAGTAGCAGACGAACGACACATGTATACTCAGCATTATCTCAACGAATTCATAGAGCCGGAATCTTCTAGAAGTACAATGGTCGATTTCACATATTCTACTGATATGCCTTCAAATCTCGTCGATATGATGTCTACTAGAACTCGAATTCGGGATCGTACTACGCATGAACAATTGAAGAACGATTTGGTCGAGCATATATGAACTAAATTCTCCCCTAATCAAGATTAAATTGTTTGTGTTTTAGATTATTTATTTCATATAATAGTGTATTTTGTAATTTTAAATTTGTAATACTAATTAAGTTATTAATTTTTTTTTAGGAAACCCGCCTAAAATACTACCAATAATCACACTTAAAAACTCAAAACACATATACATCTCTTACCTCACATTTTCTCTAATATAATAATTAAATAATGCTAAGAGACCCTAATCAAAAGACCCTCAATAATGTTGCTCTAAGTACTTTTGTTTTTTCGACGTTTTTATTTAATTTCATAGAGCTCATAAGTATTTTATTTAATACAACAAGGTATTACATGAAATTTTACAACAATGCACATGAAAAAAATTCAAACCATAAAAAAGAAGTAAAAGATCAGACATTAAAACTTTTATTTTATTTTTTCCAAACGAAATTTACAAAGGTAAATTGCATTTGCGGTAAAATGTCATACCTGTTTTTCATTGGATTTGATTTATTGTATAATCTCATGTGATATGATTTAAAGTTTGAGTTATGAACAGATTTTAGATCCAGTTGTTAACAAAAAGAAATGAAACCAAGAAATTCACAAAAAAAAGAAGAGATATCACATACACACAACTTTAAGGGTTAAAAGCTGAGATCATCGTCTTCTTCCTCTCAACATTTCATCATTCACCAATAACATATTGTCTTTGTATAGCTTGAATGGACGTAACTACCTGCTGCATCAATAGCATCTAACTGTAGTTGATGAATCATGGCCATCTCTTTCATCTTTTCTCAGCCTCCATCATCGATTTTATAGTTGAAGCTGATGATGAGCTTGTTTCTTCTCCTTCTTCTCCTCTTCTCTTTGGTTCGTTATTTTCATATGTCGCGCATGAATGCACATGCGTCCCATAGTCACATTCTTTGCAGTAATACACCCAAACATTTTCCGACATATCTTCTTTACGAACATCACATTTGAACATTGCACCGTCGTCACGACCTTTGCAAGGTGTGTTGTAAAGCAGAGTGAGTGAGTGTTTATGATCTCCACGTTCCACATTTTCAGGGACAAACACACATCCCACATGAACATTGTATCGACATTCTGAGCAATAGTGAGTGAAAGCGGATCCATACTCACAGCACGCATCACATGTATAAGTGGAGAGACCAAACGGTGGGGAATGAAGCAAGGACAAAGGATGATCTGCGTGAGACTTGTGATGAATTAGACCGGGAAGGTCGAAACATGACTTGTGTAAGAAGTAATCACACTCTGACTTTGTACATTTAGAGCTTGGCCAGTTAGATCACATTCGCATCCAGAGCAAATGATCTCATCTTCATCTTGGGATTTGAAAACTCGCAATGGATAATTGTGACTCGCATGTCTCACTGATGGACGGTTTATTGGCTTAGCTCTAGTTGTTCTT
>JAKUCM010007644.1:0-14440 GCA_023374145.1 Lepidium sativum | reverse complement strand
ACTTAACTATCATGTATAATTATGTTAAACTTGTACCGAAACAAACAAAGTATCAAACACACATAAGAAAACTACAAAAAATACAAGAAAAATTTAAACATAATTTAAATGCATTTTTAACAAAATTATACTAGCAGACTTCACATGAATTTTACTGTTTATCTTCAAAGATTTCACCCGGATTCTACTTTACAAGTGTAGATTTCATGTGAAGTCTACGAAGACAAATAACAGATTTAACTTGAAGCCTCCGCAGTTTATTTTTGCATTTGACTAAATGTTGACTTTCTATACATATACTTCATTTGAAGTCTCCATTTTTGGAAGTTATATTTGCAATTATCCAAGATAATGACTTTTATATGTAGATTTCACATGAAGTCTATTGGTTTGTTTGAAAATAGAAGTCTCCACATAATTTTGTAGACTTCACATGATGTCTACTCTATAAAACAGAAATTACTTTTGTAATTGACTAAGTTTGACTTTTAATACATAAGTCTCCAAGTGAAGTCTCTGAAACACAAACTTCAAGTAAAGTCTTCAACGTAAATAGAGAAGACTTCATGAAAAGTCTCCGTTATTTTATAAATAATTAAATATTATTTTTATTAACATCGTATAAATCATATGTAGTGTCAATTACTTGGTATCTAATGTAAACTTCACATGAAATCTTCTCTTTGCAACTTTCTTGAACTATGCAAAATTAGCTATATTTGAGTTAGAGATTATATTTACCTTATTTAGATGTCCAGAATATCAAAATGTAGTGTTAATCATTACTTTTACTTGCTAAATGCACCATAAAATTAAAGTTTTAAGATTCTTGAAATGTTAAAATGAAAATTAGAGAGATTTATGGATAGAAATGAAGAGAGAATGAAAGAAAATATGGTTGAAGATTGGAAAAAAGCATAATAGATCGAAATAAGGTAGATCCATGAGTATTTGAAGCTTTGTTTTGGTTGGTAAGAATTAAAAAAAATAACATTTGATAAATATTTGAGGTTAGATAAATATTTTGGTAGTTAAAGGTTTTGCTGAATTTTTTTTTAAAAAAGTAATAGCATTCTCAAAATTATACTAAAAATCATAAGTAATTTGGTTAAAATTTGGAAAGAAAAATTAGTGGGTTATTTCACCATTAACCAAAATCAATAAATTATTTTGGAAAGAGTCCCTTATTTTATTCATTTGGTTCCCAAATTCCTAACAATTACTGCCATCATCTCGAATAACTTCAGAACTTCTTTTCTTATTTTGTTTCGTTGTGTAGCTTTTTAAGTATCCAATGGATTTCTTTTACTTCGATTGTACTTTTATTCTTTATTCTCTCTATATATTTTAGACAGGATGAAACAATGCATGCATGTACGTACGTTAATCTTATCACAATTCATTATATTAATCAGTTGAGCATCACGAGAACAAAATGGTTAACCATTTTCATGTGATTTAAATTATAGGTATCAAATTTTTTATATCACCGCCGATATAAAATGTTTTGAGGTCCAAGGCCAATGTACCTTAATGTTTTTCAAGATAAATTTTTTTAGATCAGTAGATTATTACTATCTTATCTCGTGGGTCAATGTTTAATAGTTATTCGTACTAATTTTCGGTTATAATTGTCATGGATATACATATACTTATACTAATTCACACTTTTTGTTAACATATTTTACAGCTCATATGTAATTTAATTTAGAAAAAATTGCTCAAAATGAGTAAAATTATGCTTTAATTACAGAAATAATTTTTGTTGGAAAAAAAATCAAACAAATGGTGTAATTACAATTACACCATTTTAATCAAAAAATAAAAGTATTCTTCTTCTTCTTATTCTTTCTTCGTTATTCTCATTTTCTCCATTTTCTTCTCTTTCTTTTTATTTCTCATCTACTTCCTCTTCTTCTTCTTTTTCTTGTCGCCGTCCTCGCCGTCTTTTTCCTCTTCTTCTATCCTTTTATGGGTTTCACGATTTCGTTTGAATGAGTTTGAGACCAGCCATGAAAACATCAAAATATCTCATAAACTAGCCGTTGAAACTATAATCCCACCGTTGGATCTAAAGATCACTGGGTCACGAAGCTCCCCGCAAAATTTCACTCAGATCGGAACACGTTTGAAGGTTCAAACTCTGTCTCGAAAATAACCCGACGGAACATAATACACTAGAATTTCTAACTCCACCAAGGTCAACCAAAAGCAGCGAACAGCCATGAAAAAACAAAATATCTCAGAAACTAGCCGTTGAAACCATAACCCCCACCATTGGATCTAAAGATCACTGGGTCACGAAGCTTTCCCCAAAATTTCACTCAGATCGGAACATGTTTCGAGGTTCAAACACTGTCTCAAAAATAACTCGACGGAAAATTTTACACTAGAATTCACTTACGTGTAGTAGAGTTCGTTTTAGTGTAGTAGAGTTCAGTTTAGTGTGATAGAGTTCACCCACAGCTTGGTAGAGTTCATCCATAGCTTAGTAGAGTTCATCCAACGTGTGGTAGATTTCGTCCAATGTGTAGTAGAGTTCAACCAACGTGTAGCAGCAAAATCAAAATATCTCAGAAACTAGCCGTTGAAACCATAATCCCACCGTTGGATCTAAAGATCACTGGATCAAGAAGCTTTCCCCAAAATTTCACTCAGATTGGAACACATTTCGAGGTTCAAACACTCTCTCGAAAATAACCCGACGGAAAATTTTACACTAGAATTCACTTACGTGTAGTAGAGTTCGTTTTAGTTTGTAGTAGAGTTCAGTTTAGTGTGATAGAGTTTACCCATAGCTTGGTAGAGTTCATCCATAGCTTGGTAGAGTTCATCCAACGTGTGGTAGAGTTCATCCAAACTCTACCATTACTATGGTAGAGTTCGTCCAATGTGTAGTTGAGTTCAACCAACGTGTAGCAGCAAAATCAAAATATCTCAGAAACTAGCCATTGAAACCATAATCCCACCGTTGGATCTAAAGATCACTGGGTCACGAAGCTTTCCCCATAAAAATGCACTCAGATCGGCACATGTTTCAAGGTTTAAACACTGTCTCGAAAATAACCCGACGGAAATCTAACTCTACCAAGCACACTTCAACTCTACTAACCTGAAAATCTAACTCTACCAAGCACACTTCAACTCTACTAGCCTGTAAATCTAACTCTACCAAACACACTTCAACTCTACTAGTCTAGAAATCTAACTCTACCAAGCACACTTCAACTCTACTAGCCTGGAAATTTAACTCCACCAAGGCCAACCAAGATCAGCGAACCGCCATGAAAACATCAAAATATCTCATAAACTAGCCGTTGAAACCATAATCCCACCATTGGATCTAAATATCACTCGGTCACGAAGCTCCCCACAAACTTTCACTCAAATCAGAACACGTTTGAAGGTTCAAACTCTGTCTCGAAAATGACCCGACGGAACATAATACACTAGAATTTCTAACTCCACCAAGGTCAACCAAAATCAGCAAACAGCCATGGTAAAACAAAATATGTCAGAAACTAGCCGTTGAAACCTTAATCCCACCATTTGATGTGATTTTCCCTAGGATAGAACTCTGAAAATCGGGGCTAGAGAACTCGAAATCGAATGAAATTTGAGCACCGGATAGATTGGAGTGTGAGAAACTCGGTTATGAGTTTTGAGCGTATTTGGACGAGGGGTTTATGAGATATGACGGCAAAGTCTCTGTGTGACAATAGAACTGATGGATTACGTGGCAGAATGGATTAGGAATAAGATGAGGACGTGATGAGGACTTGTAGGTGACGAAGATGAAGTGATAGAATGGATAGATTTCTGTGATTAGATGAATTAGTGAAGAATCTCTTGGTTCACAACGTGATGGGAGATTCAGGCTCTAGGATGTCCAGAACCGTGGCTTTAGAGCATGAAAACTTTAAAGAAGTCTTTTTGTCAAAATAATACTCTAAGAAATTTACAGCAAGTTCTGGGGTTTAAATGCAACCCTAAAACAGAACAGCATGTAGTTTTTAAACCGAAAAACAACAAGTAGTTTGAAACTTAAATAAAACAACGAAGCGTTTAAATAAAAACAACGAAGCGTTCCACTAATTGGTGCACCTCAAAATCTACTAAGTACAAAACCAGATTGGTTTGTACATTATTCTCCTAATGGTAAGACTCCTAAGTAACTCGCCGTAGTGATTCCATCTGCCTCATTAAAAACCATGAAAGAAAACTCAATTGGGACAAAACTCTCTATGGGAAAAAGAGTACAGACTTCCTCACCTAAGTTACCTAGTTATCATTACCAGGAGAAGCCTTCAAGTTGGAGATGTTGAAGACTTGCATAGCTGGTGGCGAGAACGATCCTTCAGTCATGAGCGAGTGAGCTTCCTTAGCCAACTCCTTAGCTCTCGAACGCGTGATTGGTCCTATCAGCTCTGGTTCCTTAGCTTATATGCTGCTCACGATCACATCATCCTCTCCCTCTTCAAAAGGATTTGTCCTCAAATCTGAATCTGCAACATATGGAAGCAAGTCAGAAACATTGAACGTTGGAGATATGTTGTACTTACCTTGGAGATCAATCTGATAGGCGTTGTTGTTGATCCTCCTCACGACTGCGAATGGTCCATCAACTCGTGGCTGAAGCTTGCTCTTCCTCTCTTCTGGAAATCGATCTTTCCTTAGGTGAATCCACACCAAATCTCCTTCTTCCAAGATCAGCTCCTTCCGGCCCTTGTTTGCATACTTCTCATATTGCTCTGTCTTCTTCTCTATATTCTCCTTAGCTTTAGCGTGTATTTTCCTCACCTGATCAGCCTTTTCTTTTCCATCTAAACTACATTTCACACTTAAAGGCAAAGGGATCAAGTCTAGAGGTGACTGAGGATTAAAGCCATAAACGATTTCAAAGGGAGAAAAGAGAGTGGCAGAGTGCTTAGCGTGATTGTAGGCAAACTCAACGTGTGGTAAGCATTCTTCCCATGACTTGATGTTGCTCTTAACCAACAATTCTCTGATGGATCCTCTTGGTATGCACAATCGATTGTTGTAGAATAAATAGTCATCCTGTCTAAAGTATTTATCACAAGCAAACTTATGGCATTTACCATAGCTCTCAGCAAAATCAATGTCAGTCTCATAAAGCTCTACAATGTGCCCAAAACCATCTAACTTTGAAGTTAAAGTAGAGATTAGAGTGTACCTTCTGGATAATGCATTTGCGACTACATTATCCTTACCTTTATTGTACTTAACAACGTAGGGGAAGGTCTCAATAAACTCCATCCCTCTGGCGTGTATCTTGTTGAGCTTTTGCTGTCCCTTTAAGTGCTTCAACAACTCATGATCTGTAAGAATGACAAATTCTTTTGGCCACAAGTAATGCTGCCACGTTTGAAGTGCTCTAACTAATGCATACAGCTCCTTGTCATAAGTTGGGTAGTTGAATGCAACTCCTCCTAGCTTCTGAAGCTCTTTAGTCTCAACTGGATTAGTTATGTAAGCTGGTTTGTTTGGCAACACAGAACCAGGCACTAAATCAATCTGATGCTCAATTCCACGAATTGGAGGCAATCCCGGTGGTATCTCTTTAGGAAAAACGTCCTGGTACTCCTCTATAATCTGAATCATCTCATGTGGAAGCTCCTCTGATGGTTTAGTACACGCCAATGTCTCCTTGTACACAAACATGAAAGTAGTCATTTCTGGATCAAACAGCTTGTTAAACTCACTGTGATTGATGTATAATGCATTTGACACTTTCTCCTTCTCTTTTCTGTTCATATGCATCTGATCCTTGTAGATTTCAGCTGGTGTGAGTGGAAGAAGAGAGATTTTTCGTCCCTTGTACTCAAACATCTGCTTGTTGGTGTAGCCATCATGAATAACTCGCCTGTCATACTGCCACGGCCTCCCCAACAAAACGTGACTACTCTTCATAGGAACCACATCACACAGCAACTCATATTCATACTTCCCAATTGCCAACTTGATGAGTACTTGCTGAGAAACGGTTATAGCCGCCTTGTTGTCTAACCACTGCAGCTGATACGGTCTTGGATGTGAAGTAGTCTTAAGATTAAGCTTCTTCACCATCTCATCACTGGCGGCATTTGTGCAGCTGCCTCCATCAACAATCAAGGTGCAAACCTTATCCTGAACCACACATCTGGTGTGGAAGAGATTCTCACGCTGTCCCCTATCGTCTGGATGAATCTGAACACTCAAAGTTCTGCGTGCTACTAACATCTCTCCAACTGCTGCTGGTTCTTCTTCTTCCTCTACATCAATTTCTGTTTCGCTTTCTGAACTATCTTGAGGTACAATCTCTCCTCCTTCTTTCAGCAGAAACATTTTCTTGTTAGGACAATCTCTGGAGTAATGTCCCATTCCTTGACATTTAAAGCATCTAATGCTGCTAGTAGAAGATCCACTTCTGGGTTTAAACTCAGTTTTAACCTCTTCTCTAACTGTTGTTGTCGCTGGTTTAAATGAGGCTGGTTTGTTGAATTCTCTCGGTTTTGGAATATTGGAAGTGAAAGTAGATCTGCCAACTTTCCTCTTGAGCTGCGACTTAATCAACTCTGCCTTATGGACCATCTCTTGCACATCATCGTAGTTCTGTAGCTCAACTTTATCCTGAAGCTCTCTGTTAAGTCCCCCAAGAAACCTAGACATCACCATGTCTTCACTTTCTCTCACATCAGCCCTGATCATTAACGTTTCCAGCTCCTGATAGTAGTCTCTAACTGATTTAGTTCCTTGAGTGAGACGTCTAAGCTTACTAAGAACTTCACGCTGATAATGTGCAGGAACGAACTTCTTCCTCATTTGTGCAGTAAGCTGATCCCAAGTCGTGATTGGAGGCTCTCTATGTCGATCTCTCATGAGTCCCAACTGTTCCCACCACAAAAGTGCATAGCCATTGAATTCAGATATAGCTATCTTCACCTTATTAAGCTCATATGTCCCTTGAACCAAAAAATTCGATTCCATCTTCCTCTCCCAATCAAGGTAAGCTTCTGGATCATTGCTACCGTGGAAAGGAGGAAATTGAATCTTGATATGATTCAGCTGTTGTCTCAAGGGATCATAATCTCGTGCATTGCCTCTGTTTCTGGGTCTCCTTAACGTTTCACGACTATAATCTGATCTTTCACCTTCTTCTGAATGCTCACGATCTGATTCCACGTAAATCCTATGTCCAGCAACATGGTGTGGACGTGATTGTGCTCTCCTTGAACCCTCCATGTTTCTCCTATGATTATGAAGAGCTTATCAACCTCTGATAGGTGATCTGATTGTTCGGCGTAGCTGTCTCGAAGGTTCTCCCATGTGTGCTTTACCCTTGGTGAGGCGTATAGCTTCATTGGGACTAGGTGGTTCTGAAGATTCAGCGTCCGAAGCACTGCGCTCTTTCAATAGACCTTTGAATCGGTCCTCAAACTTGCTGTTGAGCTGCTCTATTTGCTGAATGAGCTGAGAAGCTATTGCTTGATTGGCCTCTTTGATTTGCTGAGCCATGGCTTTGTTTAGAGCTTCCATAGCTTCAGCTGAAAGCTCCATTGTACCTGAAAAGAAGTCAAAACAGCTCACAGTAACTAGTTCTTAGACAAAAGAAAGGAAATAAAAGCCTACAAAAAAAAACGAAAATCCTAATCCTACTAGGAATAGGATTCCTAAACTAATCCTAATTCTAACAGGAATTATTAACCTAAACCTAAAGCAAACAGGAATTAGAAGAACAACCCTAATCCTAAATCAATTAGGAAAACGAAACTCTAATCCTAATTCAATTAGGAAAACGAACCCTAATCCTAATTCAATCAGGAAAATAAAAATAAAACTAAATCCTATTGCAACATGGATTCGAAAATAACAAGAATGAGAAAAGGATTTAGAGTTTGCTCAGCCGTTTAGGGTTTGCTCAGCCTTTTTCAGAACCAGCTCTGATACCACTTGATGTGATTTTCCCTAGGATAGAACTCTGAAAATCGGGGCTAGAGAACTCGGAATCGAATGAAATTTGAGCACCGGATAGGTTGGAGTGTGAGAAACTCGGTTATGAGTTTTGAGCGTATTTGGACGAGGGGTTTATGAGATATGACGGCAAAGTCTCTGTGTGACAATAGAACTGATGGATTGACGTGGCAGAATGGATTAGGAATAAGATGAGGACGTGATGAGGACTTGTAGGTGACGAAGATGAAGTGATAGAATGGATAGATTTCTGTGATTAGATGAATTAGTGAAGAATCTCTTGGCTCACAACGTGATGGGAGATTCAGGCTCTAGGATGTCCAGAACCGTGGCTTGAGAGCATGAAAACTTTAAAGAAGTCTTTTTGTCAAAATAATACTCTAAGAAATTTACAGCAAGTTCTGGGGTTTAAATACAACCCTAAAACAGAACAACATGTAGTTTTTAAACCAAAAAACAACAAGTAGTTTGAAACTTAAATAAAACAACGAAGCGTTTAAATAAAAATAACGAAGCGTCCCACTAATTGGTGCACCTCAAAATCTACTAAGTACAAAACCAGATTGGTTTGTACATTATTCTCCTAATGGTAAGACTCCTAAGTAACTCGCCGTAGTGATTCCATCTGCCTCATTAAAAACCATGAAAGAAAACCCAATTGGGACAAAACTCTCTATGGGAAAAAGAGTACAGACTTCCTCACCTAAGTTACCTAGTTATCATTACCAGGAGAAGCCTTCAAGTTGGAGATGTTGAAATCTTGCATAGCTGGTGGTGAGAACGATCCTTCAGTCATGAGCGAGTGAGCTTCCTTAGCCAACTCCTTAGCTCTCGAACGCGTGATTGGTCCTATCAGCTCTGGTTCCTTAGCTTCTATGCTGCTCACGATCACATCACCGTTGGATCTAAAGATCACTGGGTCACGAAGCTCTCCGCAAAATTTCACTCAGATCGGAACACGTTTGAATGTTCAAACACTGTCTCGAAAATGACCCGACGGAAATCTAACTCTACCAATCACACTTCAACTCTACTAGCCTGAAAATCTAACTCTACCAAGCACACTTCAACTCTACTAGCCTGGAAATCTAACTCTACCAATCACACTTAAACTCTACTAGCCTGAAAATCTAACTCTACCAAGCACACTTCAACTCTACTAGCTTGGAAATCTAACTCTACCAAGCACACTTCAATTCTACTAGCCTGGAAATCTAACTCTACCAAGCACACTTCAACTCTACTAGCCTGAAAATCTAACTCTACCAAACACACTTCAACTCTACTAGCTTGGAAATCTAACTATGCCAAGCACACTTCAACTCTACTACCCTGGAAATCTAACTCTATCAAACACACTTCAACTCTACTAGCCTGAAAATCTAACTCTACCAAGCACACTTCAACTCTACTAGCCTGAAAATCTAACTCTATCAAACACACTTCAACTCTACTAGCTTGGAAATCTAACTATGCCAAGCACAATTCAACTCTACTACCCTGGAAATCTAACTCTATCAAACACACTTCAACTCTACTAGCCTGGAAATCTAACTCTACCATATTGCACTCTGTTAGTGTGGTAGAGTTGATCGCTTACGTGGCAGATTTCATTAATGGCATTTCGTAATTACTTTTTTTTCCTCATTTTAAAAGGGCAAAATGGTATATTATAAATTTAAAAAACTATTCTAGTAATTTACAAACATTTGCTCTATTTCAATAATTAACACTTAATTTCGCTATAATCTAGCAAATCACCCTTTAATTTACCATAACTTCTCAGTATACATTAGTAAAAGAAAAGTCTTTCCTTTTCTCAATATTCATAATTTTCTTTCATATATACATAAAACCATCATTTTGTGGCCTATCATATGCAGATCTAATATTATCGACTTGTGTCAGATCTATGTATATTGAGTGATGGTCTGAATGGTCTGATCTAGTTATGGAACAGAGTTTCCGAAATTTCGAGCACAAAATTTATGGTCTAATTGCTTCAAACATAAGATATATAATTACATTTTAATAAGTTAAAATATGTAGTTTTCATTTTGAAGAAGATAGAATCACGAACCAAACGCAAAGTAATGGGCCCCTCATATCTAAGAGATTGTCATGTCAGCGATACTTAAAAGTTAGAACTTAGACCATCTCAGATGTTTAAGAGAAGTGATAAGTTTTCTAAAAACAAAATATTAATAATTTATATCTAATCATTATACTATACATCATCTAGTGAGTTTTTTAAAAATTAAAGAAAGTTTCTTAAACAAGAACTTGAGGATCATTTGCAATAGGAAACTCTTACAAGAGTCTCTCAAAAAAAAAAAAATTAATAAATAAACTTTTTATTATTATAATAGTTTATTTAAATCGTAGAAACTTGTCGAAGACAAGTGACCCAGTAGTGTTGTCACTTTACAAATACTCGAGGTACCTGAGATCAAACCCCCTACTAGTTGACAAAAGAAAAATCGTAGGAACTTTCATACATAGTATCTCAAATGAAAGACTTTCTTAATAAAATATTATTATTTAATATTTTGTTATTACTTTTTTGATGAAAAATTCTTGTGAAAAACTCCTATTATAGATGGTCTAAAAAATCATTTATCATCTATTTTTTTAAAATAATATTATTTTAATTATTTTTGATTATTTTAATTTTAAAAACCTTAAACTTAGGGAGGGAGATGTTAGAATCAAAAGACAAGTCAGAACAAACTATTAGCCGAATATATTGAAGGGGCCAAGATTATAATCTAACGTACAGTAAATGGGTCAGAAATATATTTCGCAACATGAAATTAAGATAGGACTTCGACATCTCTTTGTCTCTCTCTCTCTCCTTATTAAAAAGGGATCAATTTTGGGTTCGGATAATGGTAAATGATTCTGTATTAGATTAATCTTATTACTTCATCTTAATCTTTTTTTCTTCTTGGACCGACCATTAAATAAAAGACTAGTCCTCGTTTTTCTCAATTAATTAAGTAGGCTAGTTAAATTAATTGCTTTGCACGTTGTCCGGCCGTTTATGACGTTGCCTCTGATCTTATCTAACTTTTTCTTTTCGACAAAAACTATATCTCATCAGTCTAATAATCAAAATTTCTATATAATATAGATAACAAAATTTGATTTCTAATTCTAAAAATATACCTACATTTAGTAAACTTATCTAATTTTATCTTGTAAATTCCTAACTTGTGCCATCTTCCAAGACTTATTCAGATTTTTTAGAGTTTTCTTCCTTAAAACAAATTAATAATTACAGAAATTATAAGAAATAATAAAAAATAAATTAAAAATTGGCAAAAAAGAAAAAATAATAATATTAATAATTATTATTTTTTGTGACATATGTTAACTATAATATTATTAGATTATTATCTTTTATAGGTTTAACTTAAAATTTGTAAGGTTATAATTATAGTCGAACAGAAGACATAACTTATATTACAAAAGGCAATGAGATTTTGCTTGCAGTCCTGAAAACTTAAAAGATTATGTGGCTCTATAGCTTATCCTCAGATTATTGGGCAAGTAAATTTTTTATAATATTGAGATGAACATGACTTTTTATAATCTAAAAAGTATATAATAAAGTCTTCGGCAATATATAATTAATTAGTATTTAGAATGCTACCATACCTTTTGTTTTGGTTTTAATGTTAATAAGACCCACCATACTTTATTAGTTCATATAGTTGTGAATCTCTGTGATAGAACTAAAATACAATATTATTGCGCTAATATTCATACGAAATCAAGTGGGCTTGACTTTAATATGTATGAACGATTCAAGCTATATCCAAATACACTCAAAGCCACAAGGCCGGTGAGATGGAAAAAGAAGATAATTTGATATTGTCTTTACAAACGAAGAATTGCATAATAGAGGGATCTAAAGTCTTGGAACGAATCGTTCCTCGTTTTACTTTTTTTATTTAATTTAAAAAACTGAATTTATTTTAGAAGAGTTTTTAGGATGCAAGCAACAAGAAGAAAGAGCTAATAAAAAAAGAAATTGGAATATTTCATTGATGATATAATATTAATACCGTGTACGACCAGGACGTCAGAAAATAATAATAATATATGATAAATGTAATTTTATATATTTACATGGCAAACGTGTTATATTATAATTTCGAAAGTGCGTGTAGTGTAGCATTATGATTGTTTAATATAGATCTAACTCTTTGGCTTGGTGACTTGCCATTTTATTTTTCTTAGAATAAAAAATTACAAATATAGTAAATAAATAATAACTACACGTCAAAGTAATGAGTGACATCTAAATCTGAAGTTCCAATCAGTTTCGACGGCCAAAGTTTCAATTCAAACTCTATATATACTTGGACGCAACAGTTGCAAATGATCTCAATTGAAACAAAAGAAAACAAAATATGGCAACTTCAATCAGCTTTATAACCCTAGCTCTCGTGATCTTCTCGGTTTTACTTCTTGGCGGCGTCTCAGCTACGGAAACGACGCGTAATGAGGCAGAGGCACGGCATATGTACGAGCGATGGCTTGTGGAGAATCAGAAGAACTATAATGGTCTTGGGGAGAAAGAGAGACGCTTCGAGATCTTTAAAGACAACTTGAAGTTCGTTGACGAGCACAATTCCGTCCCGGACCAGACTTTTGAAGTTGGGTTGACCCGGTTCGCAGATCTGACGAACCATGAGTTTCGAGCTATTTACTTGAAGACGAAGATGAATAGAACTAGAGTTTCGGTTAAAGGAGAGAGGTATTTGTATAAGGTTGGAGATAGTCTGCCTGATGAAATTGATTGGAGAGCTAAAGGTGCAGTTAATCCAGTCAAAGATCAAGGATCCTGTGGTATGATTTCATATTTTTTATGAATTGCGTTTGCGTTTTTATCGCTATTTTGTGGCGTTTCTATGTCAAGTTAATAATGGTTTTCGAATTTTGAGCTGATGAGTTTTTGGTGTTGGTATATATAACAGGAAGTTGTTGGGCGTTTTCTGCGGTTGGAGCAGTGGAAGGTATAAATCAGATTAAAACCGGAGAGTTGATATCTCTGTCTGAGCAAGAACTTGTTGATTGTGACACAAGTTACAATAGTGGATGTGGTGGAGGTCTTATGGACTATGCTTTTAAGTTCATTATTGAAAATGGTGGTATTGACACAGAGGAAGATTATCCTTATCTCGGAACTGATATTAACATCTGCAATTACGACAAGGTACCAAAATTAATTGATCGACAATGGCTTTTTTCTTTTGTAATGGTTAAAATGCTGTATACTTAAATGTTCTGTGTTTTTTTCATCTCTGTTTATTCTGCAGAAGAACACTCGTATTGTTACCATCGATGGTTATGAGGATGTTCCTGAATACGATGAGAAGTCTTTGAAGAAGGCTCTTGCTCATCAACCAATTAGTGTTGCCATTGAAGCCGGTGGCAGAGCATTCCAGCTTTACAAATCTGTAATAACTTACCTTGACTTCTCTTCATTCACATATTGAGTTTGTTCTTAAAAATGATCCCTTTCATTGTATGTTTCAGGGTGTGTTTACTGGAACATGTGGAACATCTTTGGACCACGGTGTGGTCGCTGTGGGATACGGATCATCAGGTGGTCAAGACTTTTGGATTGTTCGTAATTCATGGGGTTCAAACTGGGGAGAAGGTGGATATGTTAAGCTCGAACGTAACATCAAAGACTCATCTGGAAAGTGTGGTGTGGCAATGATGGCTTCTTATCCTACCAAATCATCAGGCTCAAACCCACCAAAGCCACCACCACCTTCACCAGTTGTTTGTGACAAGTCTTACTCTTGTCCACATCAGTCTACTTGTTGTTGTCTCTATGAGTACAATGGTAAATGCTATAGCTGGGGATGTTGTCCTTATGAGTCAGCCACTTGCTGCGACGACAATGCTAGTTGTTGTCCTCAGGCGTACCCTGTCTGCGATGTGAAGGCCAATACTTGTAGAATGGTTAGTTTCTTGTTCCCTCTTATGGCTCAAGGATTATTTGTTTTTTGTTTATTACTTGACTGATTTGTTTTTGAAATCTGGTTTCAACAGAAGGGAAACAGTCCATTAAGCATTAAAGCCTTGATGCGAGGCCCAGCGTTTGCTTCTACTAAGGCTACAAATGTGTTAGTAAGCAGCGCTTGAGGAGAGACAAGATGATTGATGAGCCGATTTGTTTTCATCCCACTTTATTTAAAGATTCAGTCTTTTGTATTTAAGACACTTCAAGTTCGGATCATAGTTTGATTACGTTAATCTTATTATTGTTATCTTGGATTTGATTTCACATGTAAATGTCTAATAAGAAAGTATTCTGATATTATTAGCTCCTATAGCATATTGTCATCTTCCTTGCATAAGGCTCAACAGAGTTTTACTTGTAGGTAACAGAGTATCATCATCATCATCATCATTCACATCTTTTTTTCTTTGATAAGTTATAATTCAA